>SEMN01001508.1:0-49120 GCA_005408345.1 Macquaria australasica
CCCTCGTGACAAGTTGGGCACCCAAGCTTACTCAAATCTTGCTATTTGCTACAACGGTGTGCCCGTGACGCGGCGTGGAAGTTAGGTGTCTGGCCGCCAAACAGGAAGTGGTCTATAACTGGACTGTACATTGACCTACAGGCCCCAAACTTACCCCGTGCCATGCCCCCCCCACCCTGAACACATCTATATGCTCATTTTCAGCCACAGTCATAGCGCCACCTAGTGACGGCAGGAAGTGTCACGTTTTACAGTCGGACATGCATCTCAGAGTGGGTTGAGCAGAACAACCTCAAAATTGGCCCCTAAAGCCTAAAGACATTGATGATGCAGGACAGCGAATAAAATTGACTTTTTGTCCAGAGGGCGTGGTCTCGGCGGGGCGGCGAATGTCGATGGTCCATCATGAAAATTCAAACTGCTGTAACTTGGCTGAAAATGATCACATCTTGTCCATATTCCTCTCGGTGGATGACATTCCCGGCCTGAACACATGTAGGGGTCAATTTTGAATCAAAGTCATAGCGCCACCTATTGACGGCAGGACATGTCACGTTTTACATTCTGACATACAAATCCCAGTGGGTTGAGCAGAACTGCCTGAAAAGTGGCCACTAAAGCCTCAAGATGTTCATGATGCTTGACCGCGAAAATTGTGACTTTTCACCAAAGGGCGCGGTCTCAGCGGCGCGGCGAATGGCGATGGTCCATCATGACAATTCAAACTGCTGTAACTTGGCTGAAAATGATCCCATCTTTTCCATATTCCTCACGGTGGATGACATTCCCGGCCTGAACACATGTAGGGGACAATTTTGAATCAAAGTCATAGCGCCACCTATGTACACACAATTTACCATGTTTTTACATGTAAAAATCAAAGCCCCCCCCTTAAAATTGGACGTAAAATTATGAAATTCATGTGGCTTATGCGTCATGTCCAGACCTACAAAAAAGCCTCTTGGAGTCGTACTCTAAAGCCAACAGGAAGTCAGTTATTTTTCATAAACTGTTAATTTTCATGACTCCTTCTTATCTTAACTGCTCCTACAGATTTTATGGGATCCACTTCAAACTTGCCCTATGCCCTCTTGACAAGTTGGGCACCCAATGATACTGAAATCTTGCAATTTGCTACAACGGCGTGCCCGTGACGTGCCTTTCAACTTTCATGTCTGTCATGTGTCATTAATGCTCCTGTAATGAATTGATTCTTCCACCGGAGGGCAGTGTTGGTTTACTAATGGATAGACCTGCATGAGAACACACAGGGAGGAGGACAGGAGACAGGACTGACTCTGAGTGAGTGATGTTTGTCTTTGTCAGTATTTCTAAACTTGAGCTCAATGAGCTCTGCACTCTGTAGATGTCAGTGTTTGCATGTTTATTTAAGTCAGTTATTCTGTCATTTCACTTGATGGATTAATTTTCAGCCCAGGTGAATCATGCTTCAGACCAGTTCAATTTAGTTCACAACCCAATGTGCTGGAGATACATAGTTTTACTATGTCAATTCACTGTCTCCTCTGCAGCCTCTCTGACCTGCTGCATGTGTGTGTGTGTGTGTGTGTATGTCAGTGTTTGCATGTTTATTTTTGCTCTTTATTATTGTTAAGGAACTACATGTGTCTTTTCAAATATGTCTTTTCATAAGGCTATGTTTGTACTGAGACAGTGGAATGTTTTTGAGCATATAAGCAGAAGAACAGTTATGTATGTGTGTCATATTTTAGCATGACAATCTCCATTTGATCCGCTCTCGTTGTCACTCTCAAACAACTGTCTCGCGTCTCGCCTTTGTACATTACTACAGCACACAATTTCCCAGTTTCTCCACAGCAGACGGATGGTACAGTGGTCAGTGCGCTCGCTTCGTAATCAGAGGACGCCGGTTCGAATCCACCTTGGGGATACCCCTTTGGTCTCTGTTGAATACTGTTTGCTTATCTGTTTTGCTCAGAATAAGGGCTCTCCTGCTTGGGGAGGCTCGTGTGTGTGTGTGTGTGTTATTTTCTTCTCATCTTCTTCTCATTCTGCTTGGGGAGGCTCGGCCCAACCTCCTCCCTGGCATCTCTGGTCGCGTGCGCGCTCTGACTTGGTGGTCCTGGTACCCGGTCGGTGGCGTGTGTGTGTGTGGGGGAGTGTGAGCTCTGCGCGCTGTGGTCGTGCGCTCCCCGGCGTGCGCTGCGCTCCCCGACGTGCGCAGGTGTGCTTCGGGCCCTCCAATGCTGCTTGCAGCTTTAATTATTATTATTATTTTTCTTCCGTCTTTCAGGCAAAAATGGGTGCCTGAACGTGCTCCGATTCTCGGGAAAATTTGCACGCACGTGTGTTATTGCGAAAATTGCAATGTGACATGGGTTCGGAGCAGGGGGGGGGGGGAGAAAAATTGTTAGCGCCACCTATCTGCGAAAATCTCAATGCCCCCCACTTTCGCTTTGAGCTAATTTCACCAAATTGAGTGTGCATATGTATCATGCCCATACCTAAATATAAGCCTCTTGGACCCCTACTCTAAACCCAACAGGAAGTCGGGTATTTTTCATAAAGTGGTCATTTTTAGGCCTCAGCACCCCCATTCCATGCCTCGTACTTTCGCGAACTAGCCCTACAGATTTTATCCGATCGCCTTCAAACTTGGCCTATGCCCTCGTGACAAGTTGGGCACCCAAGCTTACTCAAATCTTGCTATTTGCTACAACGGTGTGCCCGTGACGCGGCGTGGAAGTTAGGTGTCTGGCCGCCAAACAGGAAGTGGTCTATAACTGGACTGTACATTGACCTACAGGCCCCAAACTTACCACGTGCCATGCCCCCCCCGCCCTGAACACATCTATATGCTCATTTTCAGCCACAGTCATAGCGCCACCTAGTGACGGCAGGAAGTGTCACGTTTTACAGTCGGACATGCATCTCAGAGTGGGTTGAGCAGAACAACCTCAAAATTGGCCCCTAAAGCCTAAAAGACATTGATGATGCAGGACAGCGAATAAAAATGACTTTTTGTCCAGAGGGCGTGGTCTCGGCGGGGCGGCGAATGTCGATGGTCCATCATGAAAATTCAAACTGCTGTAACTTGGCTGAAAATGATCACATCTTGTCCATATTCCTCACGGTGGATGACATTCCCGGCCTGAACACATGTAGGGGTCAATTTTGAATCAAAGTCCTAGCGCCACCTATTGACGGCAGGACATGTCACGTTTTACATTCTGACATACAAATCCCAGTGGGTTGAGCAGAACTGCCTGAAAAGTGGCCACTAAAGCCTCAAGATGTTCATGATGCTTGACAGCGAAAATTGTGACTTTTCACCAAAGGGCGTGGTCTCAGCGGCGCGGCGAATGGCGATGATCCATCATGAAAATTCAAACTGCTGTAACTTGGCTGAAAATGATCAGATCTTTTCCATATTCCTCACGGTGGATGACATTCCCGGCCTGAACACATGTAGGGGTCAATTTTGAATCAAAGTCATAGCGCCACCTATTGACGGCAGGACATATCACGTTTTACATTCTGACATACAAATCCCAGTGGGTTGAGCAGAACTACCTCAAAAGTGCCCACTAAAGCCTCAAGATGTTCATGATGCTTGACAGCGAAAACTGTGACTTTTCACCAAAGGGCGTGGTCTCAGCGGCGCGGCGAATGCCGATGGTCCATCATGACACTTAAACTGCTGTAACTTGGCTGAAAATGATCAGATCTTTTCCATATTCCTCACGGTGGATGACATTCCCGGCCTGAACACATGTAGGGGTCAATTTTGAATCAAAGTCATAGCGCCACCTATGTACACACAATTTACCATGTTTTTACATGTAAAAATCAAAGCCCCCCCCTTAAAATTGGACGTAAAATTATGAAATTCATGTGGCTTATGCGTCATGTCCAGACCTACAAAAAAGCCTCTTGGAGTCGTACTCTAAAGCCAACAGGAAGTCAGTTATTTTTCATAAACTGTTAATTTTCATGCCTCCTTCTTATCTTAACTGCTCCTACAGATTTTATGGGATCCACTTCAAACTTGCCCTATGCCCTCTTGACAAGTTGGGCACCCAATGATACTGAAATCTTGCAATTTGCTACAACGGCGTGCCCGTGACGTGCCTTTCAACTTTCATGTCTGTCATGTGTCATTAATGCTCCTGTAATGAATTGATTCTTCCACCGGAGGGCAGTGTTGGTTTACTAATGGATAGACCTGCATGAGAACACACAGGGAGGAGGACAGGAGACAGGACTGACTCTGAGTGAGTGATGTTTGTCTTTGTCAGTATTTCTAAACTTGAGCTCAATGAGCTCTGCACTCTGTCGATGTCAGTGTTTGCATGTTTATTTAAGTCAGTTATTCTGTCATTCCACTTGGTGGATTAATTTTCAGCCCAGGTGAATCATGCTTCAGACCAGTTCAATTTAGTTCACAACCCAATGTGCTGGAGATACATAGTTTTACTATGTCAATTCACTGTCTCCTCTGCAGCCTCTCTGACCTGCTGCATGTGTGTGTGTGTGTGTGTATGTCAGTGTTTGCATGTTTATTTTTGCTCTTTATTATTGTTAAGGAACTACATGTGTCTTTTCAAATATGTCTTTTGATAAGGCTATGTTTGTACTGAGACAGTGGAATGTTTTTGAGCATATAAGCAGAAGAACAGTTATGTATGTGTGTCATATTTTAGCATGACAATCTCCATTTGATCCGCTCTCGTTGTCACTCTCAAACAACTGTCTCGCGTCTCGCGTTTGTACATTACTACAGCACGCAATTTCCCAGTTTCTCCACAGCAGACGGATGGTACAGTGGTCAGTGCGCTCGCTTCGTAATCAGAGGACGCCGGTTCGAATCCACCTTGGGGATACCCCTTTGGTCTCTGTTGAATACTGTTTGCTTATCTGTTTTGCTCAGAATAAGGGCTCTCCTGCTTGGGGAGGCTCGTGTGTGTGTGTGTGTTATTTTCTTCTCATCTTCTTCTCATTCTGCTTGGGGAGGCTCGGCCCAACCTCCTCCCTGGCATCTCTGGTCGCGTGCGCGCTCTGACTTGGTGGTCCTGGTACCCGGTCGGTGGCGTGTGTGTGTGTGGGGGAGTGTGAGCTCTGCGCGCTGTGGTCGTGCGCTCCCCGGCGTGCGCTGCGCTCCCCGACGTGCGCAGGTGTGCTTCGGGCCCTCCAATGCTGCTTGCAGCTTTAATTATTATTATTATTTTTCTTCCGCGTCTTTGACTGCAAAAATGGGTGCCTGAACGTGCTCCGATTTTTGGGAAAATTTGCACGCACGTGTGTTATTGCGAAAATAGAGGTCTGACATGGGTTCGGAGCAGGGGGGGGGGGGAGAAAAATTGTTAGCGCCACCTATCTGCGAAAATCTAAATGCCCCCCACTTTCGCTTTGAGCTAATTTCACCAAATTGAGTGTGCATATGTATCATGCCCATACCTAAATATAAGCCTCTTGGACCCCTACTCTAAACCCAACAGGAAGTCGGGTATTTTTCATAAAGTGGTCATTTTTAGGCCTCAGCACCCCCATTCCATGCCTCGTACTTTCGCGAACTAGCCCTACAGATTTTATCCGATCGCCTTCAAACTTGGCCTATGCCCTCGTGACAAGTTGGGCACCCAAGCTTACTCAAATCTTGCTATTTGCTACAACGGTGTGCCCGTGACGCGGCGTGGAAGTTAGGTGTCTGGCCGCCAAACAGGAAGTGGTCTATAACTGGACTGTACATTGACCTACAGGCCCCAAACTTACCACGTGCCAAGCCCCCCCCGCCCTGAACACATCTATATGCTCATTTTCAGCCACAGTCATAGCGCCACCTAGTGACGGCAGGAAGTGTCACGTTTTACAGTCGGACATGCATCTCAGAGTGGGTTGAGCAGAACAACCTCAAAATTGGCCCCTAAAGCCTAAAAGACATTGATGATGCAGGACAGCGAATAAAATCGCGATTTGATCGGAGAGCCTGGTCTCGGCGGGGCGGCGAATGTCGATGGTCCATCATGAAAATTCAAACTGCTGTAACTTGGCTGAAAATGATCACATCTTGTCCATATTCCTCACGGTGGATGACATTCCCGGCCTGAACGCATGTAGGGGTCAATTTTGAATCAAAGTCATAGCGCCACCTATTGACGGCAGGACATGTCACGTTTTACATTCTGACATACAAATCCCAGTGGGTTGAGCAGAACTGCCTCAAAAGTGGCCACTAAAGCCTCAAGATGTTCATGATGCTTGACAGCGAAAATTGTGCCGTTTCACCAAAGGGCGCGGTCTCAGCGGCGCGGCGAATGGCGATGGTCCATCATGACAATTCAAACTGCTGTAACTTGGCTGAAAATGATCCCATCTTTTCCATATTCCTCACGGTGGATGACATTCCCGGCCTGAACACATGTAGGGGTCAATTTTGAATCAAAGTCATAGCGCCACCTATGTACACACAATTTACCATGTTTTTACATGTAAAAATCAAAGCCCCCCCCTTAAAATTGGACGTAAAATTATGAAATTCATGTGGCTTATGCGTCATGTCCAGACCTACAAAAAAGCCTCTTGGAGTCGTACTCTAAAGCCAACAGGAAGTCAGTTATTTTTCATAAACTGTTAATTTTCATGCCTCCTTCTTATCTTAACTGCTCCTACAGATTTTATGGGATCCACTTCAAACTTGCCCTATGCCCTCTTGACAAGTTGGGCACCCAATGATACTGAAATCTTGCAATTTGCTACAACGGCGTGCCCGTGACGTGCCTTTCAACTTTCATGTCTGTCATGTGTCATTAATGCTCCTGTAATGAATTGATTCTTCCACCGGAGGGCAGTGTTGGTTTACTAATGGATAGACCTGCATGAGAACACACAGGGAGGAGGACAGGAGACAGGACTGACTCTGAGTGAGTGATGTTTGTCTTTGTCAGTATTTCTAAACTTGAGCTCAATGAGCTCTGCACTCTGTAGATGTCAGTGTTTGCATGTTTATTTAAGTCAGTTATTCTGTCATTTCACTTGATGGATTAATTTTCAGCCCAGGTGAATCATGCTTCAGACCAGTTCAATTTAGTTCACAACCCAATGTGCTGGAGATACATAGTTTTACTATGTCAATTCACTGTCTCCTCTGCAGCCTCTCTGACCTGCTGCATGTGTGTGTGTGTGTATGTCAGTGTTTGCATGTTTATTTTTGCTCTTTATTATTGTTAAGGAAGTACATGTGTCTTTTCAAATATGTCTTTTCATAAGGCTATGTTTGTACTGAGACAGTGGAATGATTTTGAGCATATAAGCAGAACAACAGTTATGTATGTGTGTCATATTTTAGCATGACAATCTCCATTTGATCCGCTCTCGTCACTCTCAAACAACTGTCTCGCACATTCGTACATTACTACAGCACACAATTTCCCAGTTTCTCCACAGCAGACAGATGGTACAGTGGTCAGTGCGCTCGCTTCGTAATCAGAGGACGCCGGTTCGAATCCACCTTGGGGATACCCCTGTGGTCTCTGTTGAATACTGTTTGCTTATCTGTTTTGCTCAGAATAAGGGCTCTCCTGCTTGGGGAGGCTCGTGTGTGTGTGTGTGTGTTATTTTCTTCTCATCTTCGTCTCATTCTGCTTGGGGAGGCTCGGCCCAACCTCCCCCTGGCATCTCTGGTCGCGTGCACGCTCTGACTTGGTGGTCCTGGTACCTGGTCAGTGGCGTGTGTGTGGGGGAGTGTGAGCTCTGCGCGCTGTGGTCGTGCGCTCCCCGGCGTGCGCTGCGCTCCCCGACGTGCGCAGGTGTGCTTCGGGCCCTCCAATGCTGCTTGCAGCTTTAATTAGGGCCCGAAGCACCGAAAGTCGGTGCAAGGACCTATTGAAATTCAAGGAATTATTAGGAATTATTATTATTATTATTATTATTATTATTATTTTTCTTCCGCGTCTTTGACTGCAAAAATGGGTGCCTGAACGTGCTCCGATTTTTGGGAAAATTTGCACGCACGTGTGTTATTGCGAAAATAGAGGTCTGACATGGGTTCGGAGCAGGGGGGGGGGGAGAAAAATTGTTAGCGCCACCTATCTGCGAAAATCTCAATGCCCCCCACTTTCGCTTTTAGCTACTTTCACCAAATTGAGTGTGCATATGTATCATGCCCATACCTAAATATAAGCCTCTTGGACCCCTACTCTAAACCCAACAGGAAGTCGGGTATTTTTCATAAAGTGGTCATTTTTAGGCCTCAGCACCCCCATTCCATGCCTCGTTCTTTCGCGAACTAGCCCTACAGATTTTATCCGATCGCCTTCAAACTTGGCCTATGCCCTCGTGACAAGTTGGGCACCCAAGCTTACTCAAATCTTGCTATTTGCTACAACGGTGTGCCCGTGACGCGGCGTGGAAGTTAGGTGTCTGGCAGCCAAACAGGAAGTGGTCTATAACTGGACTGTACATTGACCTACAGGCCCCAAACTTACCACGTGCCATGCCCCCCCCACCCTGAACACATCTATATGCTCATTTTCAGCCACAGTCATAGCGCCACCTAGTGACAGCAGGAAGTGTCACGTTTTACAGTCGGACATGCATCTCAGAGTGGGTTGAGCAGAACAACCTCAAAATTGGCCCCTAAAGCCTAAAAGACATTGATGATGCAGGACAGCTAATAAAATCGCGATTTGATCGGAGAGCCTGGTCTCGGCGGGGCGGCGAATGTCGATGGTCCATCATGAAAATTCAAACTGCTGTAACTTGGCTGAAAATGATCACATCTTGTCCATATTCCTCACGTTGGATGACATTCCCGGCCTGAACGCATGTAGGGGTCAATTTTGAATCAAAGTCATAGCGCCACCTATTGACGGCAGGACATGTCACGTTTTACATTCTGACATACAAATCCCAGTGGGTTGAGCAGAACTGCCTCTAAAGTGGCCACTAAAGCCTCAAGATGTTCATGATGCTTGACAGCGAAAATTGTGCCGTTTCACCAAAGGGCGTGGTCTCAGCGGCGCGGCGTATGCCGATGGTCCATCATGAAAATTCAAACTGCTGTAACTTGGCTGAAAATGATCCCATCTTTTCCATATTCCTCACGGTGGATGACATTCCCGGCCTGAACACATGTAGGGTTCAATTTTGAATCAAAGTCATAGCGCCACCTATGTACACACAATTTACCGTGTTTTTACATGTAAAAATCAAAGCCCCCCCCTTAAAATTGGACGTAAAATTATGAAATTCATGTGGCTTATGCGTCATGTCCAGACCTACAAAAAAGCCTCTTGGAGTCGTACTCTAAAGCCAACAGGAAGTCAGTTATTTTTCATAAACTGTTAATTTTCATGCCTCCTTCTTATCTTAACTGCTCCTACAGATTTTATGTGATCCACTTCAAACTTGCCCTATGCCCTCTTGACAAGTTGGGCACCCAATGATACTGAAATCTTGCAATTTGCTACAACGGCGTGCCCGTGACGTGCCTTTCAACTTTCATGTCTGTCATGTGTCATTAATGCTCCTGTAATGAATTGATTCTTCCACCGGAGGGCAGTGTTGGTTTACTAATGGATAGACCTGCATGAGAACACACAGGGAGGAGGACAGGAGACAGGACTGACTCTGAGTGAGTGATGTTTGTCTTTGTCAGTATTTCTAAACTTGAGCTCAATGAGCTCTGCACTCTGTAGATGTCAGTTTTTGCATGTTTATTTAAGTCAGTTATTCTGTCATTTCACTTGATGGATTAATTTTCAGCCCAGGTGAATCATGCTTCAGACCAGTTCAATTTAGTTCACAACCCAATGTGCTGGAGATACATACTTTTACTATGTCAATTCACTGTCTCCTCTGCAGCCTCTCTGACCTGCTGCGTGTGTGTGTGTGTGTGTGTGTGTGTGTGTGCGTGTGTTATTTTCTTCTCATCTTCTTCTCATTCAATCAGATTTGAACATGACTCAGAAAACAAAATAACAACTACAGCTACAGTTTCAACAAATACATCTCGTAATCACATCGCTAACAAACGCACAGGAAGTCAGTTATTCTGTCATTCCACTTGGTGGATTGATTTTTAGGCCAGGTGAATCATGCTTCAGACCAGTTCAATTTAGTTCACAACCCAATGTGCTGGAGATACATAGTTTTACTATGTCAATTCACTGTCTCCTCTGCAGCCTCTCTGACCTGCTGCATGTGTGTGTGTGTGTGTGTGTATGTCAGTGTTTGCATGTTTATTTTTGCTCTTTATTATTGTTAAGGAACTACATGTGTCTTTTCAAATATGTCTTTTGATAAGGCTATGTTTGTACTGAGACAGTGGAATGTTTTGCTCAGAATAAGGGCTCTCCTGCTTGGGGAGGCTCGTGTGTGTGTTATTTTCTTCTCATCTTCTTCTCATTCTGCTTGGGGAGGCTCGGCCCAACCTCCTCCCTGGCATCTCTGGTCGCGTGCGCGCTCTGACTTGGTGGTCCTGGTACCCGGTCGGTGGCGTGTGTGTGTGTGGGGAGTGTGAGCTCTGCGCGCTGTGGTCGTGCGCTCCCCGGCGTGCGCTGCGCTCCCCGACGTGCGCAGGTGTGCTTCGGGCCCTCCAATGCTGCTTGCAGCTTTAATTAGGGCCCGAAGCACCGAAAGTCGGTGCAAGGACCTATTGAAATTCAAGGAATTATTATTATTATTATATTTATTTGCCGTCTTTGACTGCAAAAATGGGTGCCTGAACGTGCTCCGATTCTCGGGAAAATTTGCACGCACGTGTGTTATTGCGAAAATAGAGGTCTGACATGGGTTCGGAGCAGGGGGGGGGGAGAAAAATTGTTAGCGCCACCTATCTGCGAAAATCTCAATGCCCCCCACTTTCGCTTTGAGCTAATTTCACCAAATTGAGTGTGCCTATGTATCATGCCCATACCTAAATATAAGCCTCTTGGACCCCTACTCTAAACCCAACAGGAAGTCGGGTATTTTTCATAAAGTGGTCATTTTTAGGCCTCAGCACCCCCATTTCCATGCCTCGTACTTTCGCGAACTAGCCCTACAGATTTTATCCGATCGCCTTCAAACTTGGCCTATGCCCTCGTGACAAGTTGGGCACCCAAGCTTACTCAAATCTTGCTATTTGCTACAACGGTGTGCCCGTGACGCGGCGTGGAAGTTAGGTGTCTGGCCGCCAAACAGGAAGTGGTCTATAACTGGACTGTACATTGACCTACAGGCCCCAAACTTACCACGTGCCAAGCCCCCCCCGCCCTGAACACATCTATATGCACATTTTCAGCCACAGTCATAGCGCCACCTAGTGACGGCAGGAAGTGTCACGTTTTACAGTCGGACATGCATCTCAGAGTGGGTTGAGCAGAACAACCTCAAAATTGGCCCCTCAAGCCTAAAAGACATTGATGATGCAGGACAGCGAATAAAAATGACTTTTTGTCCAGAGGGCGTGGTCTCGGCGGGGCGGCGAATGTCGATGGTCCATCATGAAAATTCAAACTGCTCTAACTTGGCTGAAATTGATCACATCTTGTCCATATTCCTCACGGTGGATGACATTCCCGGCCTGAACACATGTAGGGGTCAATTTTGAATCAAAGTCATAGCGCCACCTATTGACGGAAGGACATGTCACGTTTTACATTCTGACATACAAATCCCAGTGGGTTGAGCAGAACTGCCTGAAAAGTGGCCACTAAAGCCTCAAGATGTTCCTGATGCTTGACAGCGAAAATTGTGACTTTTCACCAAAGGGCGCGGTCTCAGCGGCGCGGCGAATGGCGATGGTCCATCATGACAATTCAAACTGCTGTAACTTGGATGAAAATGATCCCATCTTTTCCATATTCCTCACGGTGGATGACATTCCCGGCCTGAACACATGTAGGGGTCAATTTTGAATCAAAGTCATAGCGCCACCTATGTACACACAATTTACCGTGTTTTTACATGTAAAAATCAAAGCCCCCCCCTTAAAATTGGGCGTAAAATTATGAAATTCATGTGGCTTATGCGTCATGTCCAGACCTACAAAAAAGCCTCTTGGAGTCGTACTCTAAAGCCAACAGGAAGTCAGTTATTTTTCATAAACTGTTTATTTTCATGCCTCCTTCTTATCTTAACTGCTCCTACAGATTTTATGGGATCCACTTCAAACTTGCCCTATGCCCTCTTGACAAGTTGGGCACCCAATGATACTGAAATCTTGCAATTTGCTACAACGGCGTGCCCGTGGCGTGCCTTTCAACTTTCATGTCTGTCATGTGTCATTAATGCTCCTGTAATGAATTGATTCTTCCACCGGAGGGCAGTGTTGGTTTACTAATGGATAGACCTGCATGAGAACACACAGGGAGGAGGACAGGAGACAGGACTGACTGTGAGTGAGTGATGTTTGTCTTTGTCAGTATTTCTAAACTTGAGCTCAATGAGCTCTGCACTCTGTATATGTCAGTGTTTGCATGTTTATTTAAGTCAGTTATTCTGTCATTTCACTTGATGGATTAATTTTCAGCCCAGGTGAATCATGCTTCAGACCAGTTCAATTTAGTTCACAACCCAATGTGCTGGAGATACATAGTTTTACTATGTCAATTCACTGTCTCCTCTGCAGCCTCTCTGACCTGCTGCATGTGTGTGTGTGTGTGTGTGTGTATGTCAGTGTTTGCATGTTTATTTTTGCTCTTTATTATTTTTAAGGAACTACATGTGTCTTTTCATAAGGCTGTACTGAGACAGTGGAATGTTTTTGAGCATATAAGCAGAAGAACAGTTATGTATGTGTGTCATATTTTAGCATGACAATCTCCATTTGATTCGCTCTCGTTGTCACTCTCAAACAACTGTCTCGCGTCTCGCGTTTGTACATTACTACAGCACGCAATTTCCCAGTTTCTCCACAGCAGACGGATGGTACAGTGGTCAGTGCGCTCGCTTCGTAATCAGAGGACGCCGGTTCGAATCCACCTTGGGGATACCACTTTGGTCTCTGTTTGCTTATCTGTTTTGCTCAGAATAAGGGCTCTCCTGCTTGGGGAGGCTCGTGTGTGTGTTATTTTCTTCTCATCTTCTTCTCATTCTGCTTGGGGAGGCTCGGCCCAACCTCCTCCCTGGCATCACTGGTCGCGTGCACGCTCTGACTTGGTGGTCCTGGTACCCGGTCGGTGGCGTGTGTGTGTGTGTGGGGGGGAGTGTGAGCTCTGCGCGCTGTGGTCGTGCGCTCCCCGGCGTGCGCTGCGCTCCCCGACGTGCGCAGGTGTGCTTCGGGCCCTCCAATGCTGCTTGCAGCTTTAATTAATCTTGTTTTTTGTACTTTCTTCGATCTAATACTTTTCTCAGTAAATGCATTTCGAGGCGATGTAATACGGTATTTACTCTTGAAAAGACAGACAGACTTAACTAGATAGTATATATGCAAAATTTAATGTAAAACTTTTGGAATAAACTACAACTCATGATGCGCGATTTCAGGGGGAAGTCATTAATCTATAGACAGCCAGCAGCTCTCCATAAATTAAAGAATATGAAAACTCAAAACACAAGCAAGTGTAATTTTGAAAGGATTATATTTTTTTGTATTGCAGCATATTTTGCTCACTTCACCGACTCAGAGGACTGGTCAGCTGGGGTTTGAGAGGGGAAAAAAAAGTTTCCATTGTTGTATGAAATATGACAGGCTGCTGCATGAAAGCAATATGAGTAAGAAGGAACATTTGAATGTGATGTATTGCCAGACATTTGCTGACGCAGGTGTTATGGGGCTGATATTCAAATGCCAAGCCTGCCACATACCGCTGCTGGAATACATCATGCTGTCGGGGCCCTGCACAAACGTACGAGGTTGTTGCAGGACGCAGATACCAAATTTCTGCAGCTAGGAAAAAAAGCACAAATGCTATATCACCACAGTCTCCTGTTGTTGTTTTTTTACAGTATTTCTAGTTTGTCATAAGGCATTTTCGACACTGGGGTCACTGTCTGCTGAGTACGAGATTGTTGCAGGAAGCAGATACCAAATTAATGCAGCTACAAAAAAAAAAAAAAAAAAAAGCACAAACGCAACTGAGAGGATCTCGTCACTTCCTAAACAATCAGCAGTGAAACATCTGCATACGGCATGGAAATGTAACCACTGATGTGGAAAACAAACCCTACAAAACCAGAGCTGGAGGTTTGAGGAAAACAGATGCCAGACATGTACAAGGGGTTGGTAAAGGGGGCATCACTCTTTGTCTGCTAAGCCATGCAAACAGGGAACACAGACTGTTTATGACAGCACAAGCACCACATTAGCATAGCCAGAGCTCTGTGAGACTTGATAAGCTATGTGGCAGACACTGACTGCATCACAGATGACGGATGGATGGATGGATGGATGGATGAGACTGGCAGGCAGGGAAATAAAGTCAAAAGGGAATTAGAAGGGGATAAAACGTGCAGGAACACAGAGAAAAAGAGACAAGCTGGAAACAAAATGAAGACGGATAAATAGTGTGACAGTGTTTTAAGAACAATTAATGAAAACCTGAATAATTTGATATATAAACCGATTATAGGTTATATAAAACAGAAAAACAGCACCAGTGAGCCCAGGGTGCATGTCTGAATCATGAGCAGTTCAAAGAAAGATTTCATTATTTCCTGTGAATAAATGAAGGCTTGAAGAGGTGATCTGCACTCGGCCATGTTGCAAGAAAGTGTGACTGCAAAAAAAAGGAAATGATAATTCTTAAAACAGATAAATACTTTATCTAAAAGTACTTGTGATTTTTAAGTGCAGTTAATACGTCCATGAGTTTGAAGGTTTATCAGATGCTAAAACAATGCACAACAGTTTATAATCCTATGAGTCTGCTGTTCATACTGTATTATAAGGCAGTTATTCCCAACCTTTTTGTTTTATGACAACTTAAAATCAACTACTCGTGACCCATTATCACATAGTTATGGCTTTAGCATGAACATGAACAGTTTAACCAAAAAGTCATTTTTCCTTGGATTGTTTCATTTAAGGGTTTTTAGAGGCCTGACATGATAAAAGTATCAATTATTTATTTTTGCAATTATTTTATTTTTATCTTTTGTTTATTTCTTTAATCATCCTGTGACCCTCTGGATGGTCCCAACTGAAAAGAATGAAAAGTACAATATGTGTTTATTGATGTTGGTCTGGACATTAAACTAATGAAAACGGCACAACATCGTTTCTTTCAGTGGTGGAGAAAAACACATTCTGCAAAGGTGTATACATATATACTATATGTATTATTATCATGTATTGTAATTATGATGTGTAAGTACAATTAATCAACTTTCAGCAATTACAGAAGTCCTACAATTAATTATTTTTTTGCCTCCACAAGCCATCATGGCTTCTTGACTCAACAAGCTTTTTTTTTGTAAGAAGCTAAATTACATTTACTTTCTGCATCCAACTGGCTACTTTTCTGCCAAAGATTCTGGCAGAAGTGACAGTTTTATCACAGTGAAAATCTGGCTGTGGGATTTCATGGCCCAACTGCAAAGATCACATCCATGGCACAGTCTCTGGTGTTCGTATTTGCAATGCTACTTCAGTCAAAAACAGGAAAAAAAACAACGCTCAAGTATTGCTCTGCTGCTTTAATTTTTCTCTCTTCCTGCAGATCAGTGGTGGTAGAGCTCTTCTCTGGAGGTCAAGATTTTTTTTATAACGTCAAAACCAATCCACTGAGAAAGACATTTTTTCTAGCTTTCTGTTGCATTTGGGTTGTAAGCTGTCATACATGGAAATCTGGTGAACACTGAATAAAAGCTCAGCCTGTGCCTCATGGTTTTCAAAATGAATTGGGTAAAAATTCCTGCAGTTTCAAGAATAAATACAGTTAAACTCACTGGTTCTATTTTTTTGTTCCCTGTCTTCCATGCCTGAGTAAACGCACCATGCCCCCTCTCAGCAGTGTACACTCGTCCTGTAGTGTTTTACAACTAGATAGATCCCTTTAAGATAATGATTTTGCATACAGCCATGATCTCTACTTAACACGACAGATACTCTTCCTTGTATAACAGCAGGCTAACAGAGAGGAAAATTCATAATGAGTGCTGCTACGTTTATTTAACCTCACAGTGAAACAAACAGAAATGCAGGGAAATACCGTTGACTGATTCAGTAATTTCAGCTCATTTAAACTTTAATTATTGACAGACCATAAATAAATTCCTTCTCTTGACTGGAATAAAAAGCCACAGTGTTTAAACTCTTATCATCCAGTATAACATGATTTTATGTGTAATTCTTCATCAGGATGTGTGAGATTGAAAACGTCAGCCGCTAATAATGATAAAGTAACTTTATAACTTTTTCAGACTTGCCTGTTGAGCACAACAGTACAACCATTAGAAGAATCAGATTTCATTTAGGCAGATGCTATTAGCACCCGCGGTGGAATAGCCCTGTCGTCAAAAATCACCCACAGCCGTCTATAGATGATCTGTGGCCAACTAAACCCCTGTGGCCAAAAATAGACGACCATGGCTGATGCTCAACACCCGTGGCCGTCAATGGCCACACTCTGTTGACGCTGCACATGGGAGAAGTTAGCCCTGAGAAGTGTCTAAACCTAACCAAACTGCAACCGTTTCACAACATGAACCACATGTTAGAAAGCCTTAGGTTTAGGCAACTGCAGCTGACGCTGAACAATATTGTCAATATTCACCCAAGGATGACGCTCACTCCAGGTGTAAATGTGTGACTATTCTCACCTGGGTGCAAATTGACACTGCGTTTCATTTATTATGCTAAGTCATAGCAGAATGATCCCTCCTCTAGTCCATCATAACCAGTCCCGAGTATACATCCATCCATCCATCCATTATCTATACTGCTTATCCTCAGAGGGTCGCGGGGGGGCTGGAGCCAATCCCAGCTGACATTGGGCGAGAGGCGGGGTACACCCTGAACTGGTCGCCAGTCAATCACAGGGCTCCGAGTATACCTCGATATTTAATATTTAACCAACTTACAACTGCACCTGTAAGTGTGACCTCAAATTCACACAGTATTCAAGCTTCCACCCGTTCAATCCACATCAACTCTTGTTGTTGCAACATCGCTGTTCACATAACCAGCTGTACAAACTGTCTTTACTAAACTGGCTGATATCAGAAATTCAACAGACAAAAGTCATTGTCAAGTACATGAGAAGATTTTTAATTCATTTATTTAATTTAGCCTGCCCACTGTTTTCTACATTGCAAAACCAAAAGATAGTAAAACAATCAATATTTTTATATTAACAACGGATCGCATGGCTACTGGTATGTGACAGGGGACAGCCGAATCATCTTTACAGAGTTTTATAGCTTCTTTCAGCTCATTGTTTTGGTTTCCTGGCACCCAACTTTACTGTTTTGGTTCACTCTTACCGCTTTCATAGCATTGTTTTCAGCCACAGCAGTCAGCTGTTTTCAATGTAAAAACAACTGTATGACTAGAGATTAGCGACTAACTGGTGGTGAACATATAATAGTGAAGCACTTAGCAGCTAAAGAGACAGATATTTCCCTCAGGGGTTGGTGGAGACCAGAAACAGAGCTGAAAGGAGAGTGAATATAGAACTTATATTCCCCAAGTGGCCAGAAACACGACTCCAAATTAATGCTAATGTTGCTCCTGGATGTCTAAATAGGCAACTGTTTTCTAGCATGTTCGCCATATCCATTTTAAAAGGTGATATTATGTAAATGTTGTGTTCACAGCTCGTCTCTGCTGTCACCAAGAGGACTTCAAGCATAATATAATTAAGCATTGTTCCTATTTGTTTTTTTTGTTGTTGTTCAAACTTAGTTAACAGTAACATGCTTTGTTGGTTTGTGACAACAGCACATCTCACACAACACAAACACACACCGGCTGTGTGAATAGGAGAAAACTGAACTACCTATTACTGTGACAATAAACAGAATAATGAGAACCCTGAATGTCCCTCAGTGAGGCAGCAGTCAGAAAATTACATACACAGGAAAAAAAGCTGCCTTTGAGACCAACTGAGATTTGTCTTATTTCTCTTTCTTAGTGAAACAAAGTGTAAACGCTTGTCGAATGCAGATTAAACGTAACAGCTTTCAGACCGCCATTAACCGTTACATGTATCTGTTATTTCAATCCCCTGACATTTTATCACCAAGAGACGAACCTTCATCTCATCCCAGCTGGGGAACTCTTATCAGAGGCAACAATTGAAATGTGCTGTTCCCCTTTTCTATCTATCACTTAACTGTTTTATACTGCCACTAGTTAAATGATCTGCAACCACCAGTTACATAAATAAAATTAAATGTTTCTCTCTTAAATGTTAAATAAGATATAAAAATGCTTTGAATCATATGGCAGCAAGTAAACATACATGTATTCTGAGCACATTTCGGCTTTCTTCCTTTTTTCTTCTTCATGTAAATGGCAAAGGTTTCTTTTTCAAAAGAGAAATGGCAACAAGGCAGCATAAAAACAGCATTACGACAACAAATAAAATACAGACAGCATAAAGGGGCCGTGGTAACTGTCACACAGGACACAAAAGAGCAGAGAGTATAAATTAAGTACACTGAAGACACACAGGTGAGACAGAAATCCTAAAGTCACAATACAGCCCAGTTTCTTTCTTCCTTTGTGCTTTCCATTCTTGAGTCCTTTGCACCCTCCTTAACTAACCCTAACCCTTTCTCATGTTTACTGTCCTCTCATTCTCATTTCTTCTTTCACCCTCCCTTTCTCCCCTTCAATCTTTCTTTCCTTATATCCAGCCCTCCCTGGTTATCCTTACTTCTTCCTCGTCCATTTTACCATTCTTCCTTCTGTATTTTCCCGTCTTTCTTTCCTTGTACCCTCTCACCCATCCCATCCTCGCTAGTGAGGCGTTTCAAGGCAGCTAGAGGCCAAAGCTAATTAATAATTAGTGAAGTATTTTTGTAAATCTGGAAGAGTTTCAAAAACATTCCTGTTTTTAGATCAAAATAACTAAATAAATAAACATATCAGACTCTTGGCTGCCCTGCTTTAAACAGAGCAAATAAAAGCAAAAAGAAATGTGAACCAAAGTCTCAACCACTCTTTTTAGCTGGAAACATATTTTAATGTTTTATGTGCAACCATAACTTAAAGCTGTCCTGTGGAGTTTTCTTCAGTGTATCCTTGAGGTCTAACAAACGCGTAGAATATGTTTCTCCTACCATAAAACGTTTTCAAAGTCCTGTATTGATTGCAGTCTACCAGTATTCTTCTTCACCGCCTTTGTCGACACATTTTTAAGCATTTTAAGGGTTACTGCAACAAACTGTCAATCAGCAGAATGTAGCGTGAAACCGGCGGCATTAATGTGTCACGTCGCTTGTGTGATCAAGCGCATGCATTTGATTCTATAATAAAAAATAACCAAATCGGGGACCCACTCTTAAAAACATTGCTCCATGGCGCTACTTATGGTCATGATAACAGGGTACATTTAGAAAGAATGAGAAAAAAACACAATATTAAACATATTTTCTCTGCTTCAGTACAGGACCGCAACTGACAATTATTTTCATTATTGATTATTTTCTCAATTAATCATTTGGTCTATGAATTGTTAGAAATTAGTGGGAAAAAAATGACATTCACAACCTCTCAGAGCCCAAGGTGACGTCTTAAGTATTCTTAAGATATTCAATTTACCATCATATATGACAAAGAAAAACTGAAAATCGTCACATTTGAGGAGCTGAAACAAGAAAATATTTGGCATTTTTGTTTGAAAAATGACACATAAAAGTACTGAAGCTAATAATTTGATGCTAAATGTGACAAACGATGGAAGAAGAAATTCAAAACGAGTTAGAACTAAAGAATTAAAGTTCTGCATATATTGGCTTATAGGGGAAGATCAATGAACACTAGAACACAATACAACAGAGCAGAAAATAAGCAGCCTCTGACAGAAGAGTCGTGGCTCAGGAACAATACACAGATGGCTGAGTCCCAGTCCAAATACTGCGAGGCTGATCCAGTATCTCTGCCTAATTGGGGCAGAGGAAAATAGGATCAATTCCAAACCAGACGGTTTTGGCCCGAGTGTGGACAAGTCCCAAACCCAAAAGTCTGGGCCCTCAGTCTCTTTACAGCCTCAGCTAAATATCATGAATTCAATTCAGTTCAATTCAATAATAATTGCTCCTCTTGTTAATCTCTTCTAGTTTTTCCCTGGTGACATCTTTCTATGTGTAAATAAACCACAGCTTTATCGGCCCTCATGTACAGAGCTTTTAGGGTTTGATGCAAAGAAAAACACAGAAAGGCCAATGATCTTAAAAGGACAACGTATTACTGTTATTTTTCTTATTGACAACAAAAACCATAAAAATAACAACGTGTTCCCATCCTGTCGGTGACACTCAAAAACAGGTAAATAAAATATGCAGTTTTATTTGAAAAAGATGCTTAATATTTTGCTAAAACAGCTGGGCATCGTAGTTTTCAACAGACGTTACTCAAACAGGAGTAAGTCGTGCATTTGTTGGGGACTATTTTCCGCAGTGGATTAAAGCAACATACATGGTGCTGGCTTGCACATTTTGACAAGTGGACAGGAGGAGCCGGGGATCGTGCGTGACCGTGCGATTAATGGATGCCCTATACTAGTTTTCTTCTAGCTGGTGTTCACGCCGCCCTGCTGAACACCGACTCAAAATGAGTTGATAAGTGGCGTCGACTCAAAATAAACTACAGTGCCCGTGTTCATTGTAATGGTGGAACATGTCGCTCAGTGCAACAATGTGGCTCACTGCTGTGTTTTTTTTATTATGTTCTGGACAACAATGGAGGATGGAATAAGCTACAGTGTATCAGGCTTTAGCTACACAGGCAATACTTGTTAGTTCAGTCTTTATGGGATTTGTTGACAATAAAAAAAAAAAATAGAATATATATCACCAGACTCACCCTTTAAGATCAAGTACAGAACATGTAGGATTCACAGTAACTAACAGCAAAACACTAAAGAGGAAGTCAAATGATGCTGCTGCAGGTTTTGAACTGTGATGGAGACACTTTTTCACACTGCCTTCCTCTTCTAGTCGGCCGTTGCTGATTGCTGGCTGTGGCTGCAACTACTGATTGTACAGGGAGCCCCCCCCGTGGCATGGATCCAATACATGTGAAAGTCTATGCATGCTTTGCATTTGTGCAGCGTATGTGCCAGTGTGTGAAAGCACGAGAGAGAGAAAGATAAAGGTATTCCACTGTTCAAAGCAGTGACCTAAATACAGGTACCATGGTAATGTACCACACTGGATCTTCTCTCAATAGCCTGAAAAACAGCTATTGAAATACACCAAATTTGGAGCCATTTCCTTTGGACCCAGCGCTCATCAGTCGTCAGTGTATTTTGCAGTGGCAGCCTGTTCTCCAAACACTTTAGTGTACAGTGTTTTTCATTTCACAGCATTTTTATTTGGAGATGAGAAGAGAAAAATCTTCATGTAAAAGCTGCATTCAGGTATAATGCCACAGGATGTAAAAAGAACACGTCTGTAGGTAAAAACCATAGCTAAGAATAAAAAAAAAACATGTTTGTCAGGTCTTATACCAACTTGCATTATACGTTAAGCTAAATCTGCCAACCCCTCTGTCAACAGACTGAGATATAAAGCACAATGAGAGACGTAGGACGAGGTGACAAATCACCACTTAAGCTTCTGCTGCCTGCCCACACTGAATAACAATGCAGACCTGGCCATATGTGAAAACCATTGAACACCATGACAACAGTGGGAAAATATGGTGCCTTTTAAGTTGTTGCCAAAGCGTATGAAATATAAATTAAGAATACCTCAAACAATCAGTGAGTTAATTCATGAAGTGTAGACCCTTTCGTTCTGACTCTCTCTTAAGTAATAGAAAGCAAAGTGTAATTGTGAGCATAAAGGCAAATCCGCTGTGACCATCCTCCCAAGAAAAACAGCTGTTTTTAGCAAATACCCAAAAGTAACATCTGTCTTGCGGCGGTAGGAATTATGACAAAGGGAGGAGGTCAGGGTGAATGGATGGCTCAACAAAACATCAGACTTTGGCAGACGTCGCCAAACCACTGTTCACTTCCTGTCAACATTCCCTTACCTTAACCAAGTTATTTTAACCCAAACCATTATTTTTTCTTAACCCTAACCAAGTTGAATCCAATCAAATCTGAACCACAGCAGATCAGAAAATGGTGATATGTTTAGGTTTGGGGTTTTTTTTCTCCAATGGTTTTGGAAGGCACAGACAAGACGTTGTCCTGCCGAGGGATGCTTATATGTGTTGTTCTGGAGGGGCGGTTCCAAACTATATACGAGCACATTTGCATGCATGCCTTAGGTTTACCACAGAGAGGTCTCCCTTGAATTCTTATGTAAAACTATTTTTACGTAACACAAAACCATCTTAAGGTTTGCTGAGCACATTCCTTAGTAGAGAAAAAACTTAAACTGCTGACATGAAACATTTGGACAGAGAATGTTTAACTTTCATGTGTGAGAGATTTCGATGTTTTTATAACACTGCTGCAGGACAGAACTTTTGTAAGACATAACAAAGGAGTGTATGACACATCTACCACAGCATTACTGACTGACCACAATAATCAATACGCTCAACAGCTAATTTTAGGTACTAATTAATAAAATTTACTCATGTAACGAATTAAAGACACACACAAATGGCAGTTGCAACCAGAACCAAACCAGCCAAACTGGCTCACAGATGCTTGGGAATCAAGTATAAACACAGACAACTAATTCAGTCACTAAATGCAATCAGTTACTAAAATATTTTACTAAAATGCTTTCTACGGAGGTTCGTCTACCAAATCATTTCCTCAGCCTCTTTTGTGATGCATTACAGGCGCACATAACAGTCCGACCATACAGACGTGCGGGGGTGAGGGACCACATAATGTACTGTAGAACTGTGAAAATCAGAAACTGCAGTGAATGTGGCTTTAGAAAAAAGGGAAAAAATACAGACTTTGTACACTTTAAGTAGAAGAATAAGTAGTACTAGTAATCTAAGGGCAGTGCAGAAAAAAAACTTTCAACAGTAGGCCCTTTAAATATAATTACCTCATGACTGGTGAACTGTAGATGAAATTAACAAGCTCTGGCAATACACTGCTACAAGGAGCAGCACATCATCTTTGTGTGTGTGTGTGTGTGTGTGTGTGTGTGTCTCTTTAAATCCCCTCTATACTTTGATTTGGATGAAAGTAATGGGAAGAGGACTGTTGACCCAAAATGTTGTTTTGCACAATTTGGCCCTAAATCAAATGTGCAAACAAGCACAAACACTCCTGGACTGTTGTGCTGAGTGTTTGAGAAAAACAAACAGAAGGAGTGGGGAAAAGAAATCAACAAGACAACGTCTGAAAATTATTTTCTGTCGATTATTAATTTGCTTTGTGAATTCCACGTGACTAAGTAAGATTATTGTTTGCTTCTTTCTCAGATAATATAACAAATTTGAGATGTTTTGGTATCTATTAAGAGGTTGTGAAAACAGAAGTTAAAATTTTGTTATTTAAAAGGAATTTAACCCAATTAATAAAGACCAAAGATGTTAAACAGGATAAGAATATAAGACATAATTATAATAACGCCTCATGGATCACTTTGAAAGCTGATTTCTCTACACTTTATCTCCCTGACCACACTAACACACACTCATCTCACCCACAAGTCAGCTGAATTTTAAAAGGATCATTGAAAGAGACGGCCCTAACAGGGTGCCTGGAGGGTGCCAACAAATCCTTTAAATGTGCTTAGTTTAACAGATGCCCAGCGCATCCAGCGTTTATACATAAATAAACTCTTAATCGATGAGCTGCGCCGTCTGTGGAGGGATGATGTGAAGAGCCGCATTGCACACACAAGGGGAGGGATTTTAAATCCTCGCAGTGATCCAGGCAGGATGTGAGATAATCTCAGACTTCTGATTTCCACTGACAGGTGGACAAGTTCTTTCTTTGCAATGATAATGCCAAGTACGGGTTTCTGATACAATCTTTGTGTGAAGTCATCCTCATCAAATCTGAATTAGTGCCTCAGCAGACAAACACGGGTTTTGATTCACAATAAACAGTATACACCTTAATATGTAGATTCACAGTTTTATGACTTAAATGAGTAACATCAATGAGATATTGTTACTTTTATTCAATTTGGCTTCAAATATGATAATGTATCCTTGTCTCTTTATATAATTATGGGTAATAAAGCTGAAACAATTAGTCGATTAACCGGTTAATTTATATTTTATGTGCTTTTATGTTGTTTTGTCTGCTTTTTTGTTTGTTTCTTTTAATGTATAACATCAACCTGTCAAGGGACTGCAGATGAAAATGAGCTGTTTATGCTAAATGAGACACGTTTACATCATTTTGCTGTCCTTGGTAAAAAAAAAATGAATAAAATCAAGTGAAGCTATTAGCAGACGACAGTCGACAGAAAATTAATTAGCAAGATGATAATTTTTCGAGGAAAAATGCCAAACACTTGCTGTTTGCAGCTCCTCAAATATGAGGATTTGCTGCATTTTTTTGTCTTCTATAATAACACATTGAATCTATTTGAGTTTCAGGATGTTGGTCGGACAAAATAAGCAGTCTGAAGACGTCAACTCTGCCTCTGGGAAGTTGTGATGGGCAATTTCACCATTTCACCATTTTGTAACATTTTAAAAACTAAATTATCTACCAAGATAATAATTGACAGCGATACTGAAAGTAATGGTTAGATGCAGCCCTAATGGGAACTGTTTTTCATTTCCACCTTTCAGTGAGTGAATGATTTTTATTTTCTTTCAGTGAACTCAAAGACTATAATAAAGATTATTTTCCAAACGAAGACTTAAACGTAGATCCTGATGATATCTATCATTGTATCACGTTGCTGCCTCATCAACTAAAAGTTCTTCATTTCTAATTGTTTTCGTACTTAAAAAAGGTCAAATCTCAAACTTAAATTCTTGCTGTCATCCAAGCCTTTAGGAAGCTATTTCTGTTATGCACGCTTTAAGCTTCATCAGTTCTAATCAACTCAAATGCCAGGCCGACCGGACCTGCTGCCTTGTACACCAGCCTGTTCTGCTCCTGATGCTGAACATTTTAAAATGATAACAACAACAACTCCCGGCTGTCAAGCATGTTATGGGCTAATTTCAGATTAAACAATGTTGCGCATGTCAGAGGCAACTGTCAAGCAACTGTGGCTGATCATCCACAGGGAACATGAAGACTTTACAAAAAAAAAAAAAAAAAACACAAGGCGCAGCAGGAGGGAACCTGAATTTTGCCAGCAGGGGGACAGAAGGCATAAGAGGTTTAGGAGACAGTTGGGAGGCAATCTCTCTAGCTAGCTATTTTCTGACAGCTGACAGGGGATTGTAAGCTGGTGACACAACTGCACTACATCAGCAATGACAGAAATTGTAGGCACAACGGAGGTAATTTGAACGCACAGAAATGGTATCTTAAACGCAAAGAGATTAGATGAAACATTAGGCGTCACGGCAAAATGCGTCCACATGACGGCTCCGAGCTCTGACAGACTGCTGATCAAAGATTTCAGGACCAGTGTGCGCCACATGCAGCTGACTTTACTCCGGAGTTTATCTCCGAGATCACCGTTTGGTTATGTGAGCTCTAATTCACTCTGACACATCCATACAGAGCATGGTCAGATGATGACATTATGATGAAATGCGCCCAGTGCAGATCATCTTTCCAAACTGGAGCGTGAAGGGCAAAGGCAGTTTTAATTTCCCCTGTTAGGAGATCAGATGTGATAAGATGAGATGAGATGAGAGCATATGTTGTTGCTATTGCAATGCTGCTGTATTGATTAGTTCATGACAACCTGTAGCTTTTACTTATTAAGTGACGGCTCTACAGGAGCACATGCAGAGATGGTGCCAAATATACCTGATAGAAATTCATCATTTGTGTCATTCTTTCACTGAGAATTAGCATTAAATATCTTGTGAAAACCCCTAGTTATTTCCTTGGTTTTTTACTACGATAATTACTTCTAGAAGGAATCACCATAATCACAATCTTTTACTAGCCATTCCTGCATTCCTTAAAACAAAACATGTGAGGTTGCTTTGAGCTAAATGCTAACATGTGGAGGTTCAGCAGGTTTGATGCTCACCATTTTAGTTTAGCATGTTAGCCTCTAACATTTGCTAATTAGCACTAAACGCAAAGTACAGCTGAGGGAAAATGGTTGCAGATATTTGTTGATAAACCAAAGTCCCGGACACATTTTGACCTGATGACGGTAATTGATGAAAAGTTAAGGGATCACCAAAGTTGTTGGAATTCATCCTGAGGTGGACGTGAATGTCGATACATATGTTCATTACAATCTAAAAGTTCTTTAGATGTTTGAGTCTGGACAAAAGTCACTCGAAGCACGCCGCTAGCATGATTAAAAAAACCTGAAACGTCCTGTATGTTGCATGCCACAGTCAAAGGACACTTCTACAAGCCAGAATGTACAGCTAAAGAAATGCTTTAAGAAGAAAGAAGTACAGGCTTGGGCAAGATAAAGCAACATCAATAACGAGGATGATAAAGGCCGAGCCGCCAACCACCAGCAGTGATGATAAACGCCGGTGGGCAGTAGTGCCGTTTGCCGGGACTCCAGCAGCTAAAAGAAACCAAATCAGTAAGTTTTACTGTAGACTGTTTATGTTTATGTCATATTCTGTTGGCCATGTGTGACAACAGGGGGGCTTAAAACTTTCTTTTAAGCTGGGTGGCATCACATGGCGGCGAGGGGGTTTGGATCTTTGCAGTGAACACTGGGTTATGAGGAACGTAGGGTAAATTAGGGACGTGGCTGTAAGCAGAAAAGTTGAAAGTAAAGTATCATGAGCTCAATAAAACATTTGGCTCCTATAACTTAAACATGTGTTTTAGACACGATTAATCAATGCCGCATACGTGGGACTGTAATGCGAGAAGTTCCAAAAGCTGATGGGAAGTGAATAAAAAAAATGAAGGAAAAGCAAACCATGTTAAGTTTTATGATCAAGAGACCAAACTTTTAAACAACCACCTGAACCAGCAGCCTACAGTAACTCAAGGGAACTGCCTGGATTGTTCAGTGCATTGATTCCCCGCTGTCTGTCAGTGAGCAAATGTGTGTGCAGGTGTGTGTGTTTGTGTGTGTGTGTCTGGGGAGAGAAAGAAGGCTGTGTCTCACTAACGGCCTACATGAACTCTTCACAGGTAATTGAAGTGAGATTGAGGAGTTTTTGATTGAGAAGTAACTGGATCTCAGACTCAAACACACACACACACACACACACACACAGAGTGGGACAGGTGAGGTGAGAGGGTAACAGTCTCAGGTGGGTCTATGCTCAGGGCTTTTGCTTTTGTCTGGAAATTGAACAGCTCCAAAGTACCTCTTCTCTAAATTTAGGTGAACTGACAGAAGTCTGTTAGTGTCGGTGTGTGTGTGTGTGTGTGTGTGTGTGTGTGTGTGTGTGTGTCAATAAGATTGCCAAATTATGTGCATGTTGGTATGTGTGTGAATACAAAAGTGTCTACATGCATGTGACTGTTTTTGTGCCTCTATGCAACAAAATACAGTACGTCAGGCTGCTACATGCTGATCTGATGTATGTGCTGAAGTGTGCTTCTTTGTGTGTGTGTGTGTGTGTGTGTGTGTGTGTGTGTGTGTGTGTGTGTGTGTGTGCGTGACTGACAGCGCAGTCAATGAGCCTGTCTCTAGAGGAAGCCGTGACTGTGCTCTTATATAAAGTGCTGCTCTGTGGAAGCTGTAGAGTAAAGGCACTTGTGTCTTTCACCGACAATGACTACTGTTGACTATGAAATGCTTTATATCAGATCAGTACACCACAGTTTTATGTGTTTAAAGGGAGCAATGGTAAAAGATGTAGCAGCCACAATTAACTGGGCCAGTTAGAAGTAGCATTAGCTGCTAACACTAGCATTGCTTGCCTTGTGCTCTCAATACTGTAACTTTACTGTAAGCACACACGCTGCCGTGTACTCCTATATGAGTTGTGAGGCATATTTCATGATACAATTTGCATGTTTAGACAAGTGCAGATGCATGTGATGTAAAAATGTAAAGATTTCAGGCAGCGTTGCACACGGTAGTCCAACATTTCTTTCAGTGTGGGGATGTTGTGGAGGGTTTAAAGCAGGTTTGTGATTGGAGAGCGTAGTGAGCCAGCAGGAGAGGGGCGGGTCACACACACACGCCGACACAAACACACACGCTAAAGGCACAGAAGTACAGAAAGAGAAAGAAAGTTATTTGGTTTTTGACAGCCATATCGATTTCTTCCGAATTTCATAGAGAATTTGAGTCGGACCTCCGGTTGTGCATCAGTGTAGCTGAATCCCTGACTCTTGTGTCTGTTTTTTTTGATACATATTGATTTACTTAATTCACAACATTACAAACGTGCTGCTCCAATTCATTACTGCGAAGCGAACATACGATGTGATCAACCTGCTGAGCTGAATTAGACAGATCCTGACAGTTAGTTACAAGATGACCGTTTAAACAATCGCCTCACTCATTAAATATTAAATAAGCCTAGTATTATATTCATAACATGTAACAATTTCTTCTAACATTAGCGGAGGGACTTTGTGGGAAACCCTGATCTGTTGCACTGTTTGTTAATATTTTCCTGACTGACCAAATTCTTTATTATTTGTAGGACTGCAACTAATGATTGTTGTCATTATTATCTATGGATTATTTTTTTGATTGTCGATTAATTTTTAAGTCACAAGTTTCAAGAGCCCAAGGTGCCATCTTCCAAATCTGGCAATTCTTTTATTCTGAACAAGAGTTAACCCCAAAAAGGATTCAGTTCATAGTGATATGAGTAAAACAAAAACTACAAGTCCTCACAATTGAAAAGCGTGAACCTACACATTTTTTAAATTTTTCATGAATTCCTTAAAATAATAATTAAAACGGTTTAATTTTCTGTTGACAGACAAATTTGCTAAGTTGACAGCACTAATCAACTTCCGATTAAATTAAAAAGAGGAGCAGGTATCGTCATGTTTGGTGTCTTGGCTTTATGCTCTTCTTGTGGTTGTGAAATGATAAAATGCCTATATGAGTCTGCCGTTTCTTAAATGAATGGTAATTTCATCCACGGCACATGAACCATTGCATGTCTTCCTTTAGGCTCTCAGACAGCAGCACGGAGACTGGAAGCAGGTTTGATGAATCACACCCTGATGTACTTACATTCCTTCAGCTAATCATGCACACCGTGCAGCCTAACAGTAATTTAGCCCGCCGGGGAGTCGCAGCTAAATCCTCATAAAGATATACTCAAACATAAAAAGGCTGGAAAAAGAACTTGACAGATAAGCAGAGGTATCGAGAGGAAAGTGGTGTTTATATACTGTATAAGGTTGTGTACAAGTCATAGCAGAGCAAGATTTTTTACTACATTTTAATAATTTATATCTGAGCGGAATTTCAGTCTATGTTTGGCTGTCTTTAAATGAAGGGCCATGAATAAAAAAGGGCTATACAGGCAAAAGAAAACACCATCCTTTAACTGAAAGCATGTACTTTAACAGCGCTGCCTCATTTCAAATGAGGAATAAAACGTGTCATTAACTTTATGCAGCTCACTTTTTTTTTCTGCTTTATCATAACTACATAAACATTTATTATCACTCTGTGCTATCGCCTCCTTACTGACGCTGTCTCATTTGTTTTTATACTGGAAACAACACATAAATTACTACTGCATACACCCTGCTCAAACTGCATGTACTTTCAGTATAGTGAAAATGCTGCTTCTGACTATAGATACACCGATCCAGCTTTTTATCTCCAAACCTCAACTGAACTATCTGCTGACATCGAGTACTGATCCGATACCAGCGCTCTCTTTTTCCAAGAATTTAAAATATGTAAACCTCTCTGTGTGGAACTCATTTCTTTGTAAGGTAACCTGAGGCCAGGGATCGTTGTGACACTGAAAACTGAGTCGGCAGCCCACTGTGACTACAGTAAATCAATGTAACTGATAGCAATGTTTTTATGACATTGACAGAGAAACCGTATTTAATGTGCACGTCATGGCAGATATGCAAGCCACTTCAAAGGTCAGTAATGCTTTTCTTTTTATGCCCCTCCACATATTCTCACATACAGCATCTGTACAACAATTTATATAATTATGCACCAGAATTTGTGTTGAGTTCTGAATGTGAGCCATTTCTAAATATATAAGAACTTGGGATTCCTAAAAAAAATAACATGCTTTACAATTCTGCTTTTCAATTCCTAAAAGTGAAAGCTTGGACCCTATGCACTTCCATCTACAAAGCAGGTGTCAGTCTAGTTTTTACAATATGGTGGACAGGCGCTAACTAAGCATCTCAAGAGACAGAAATTATGTAGCAAAATAAGTCTGAACCCAATCCTAGATGAACCCGTGGAAAAGCTACCCAAATCTCACATGCAAAAATTAATGTTCCTTTTTAGAAATGCAGTACGTTTTGGGCATTTTGGGGGGGCAGATATTAAAGGGGGGGAGAGAGAGAGAGAGAGAGAGAGAGAGAGAGAGGGGACTGACATGAAACAAAGCTCCACAGCCTGAATCAAACCGGGGATGTTTTAGTTTACATGCTAAATGTCTGAGACTCCCCATAAATTAATTTCCCCCCCAAAAAAGAGACCTGACCTGAAAGGGATCCGAGGACCGGATCCGAAAAGACCTGAGGATAATTAGACCAGATACAAAATGCAGTCGACACGAACAGGCCGACATAGATACAGAACAATAAACCTGGCAGCAGCATGAAGCGCCACTAATTTACGAGCAGCTGTGGTCGAAATACCATTAATCATTTTTCCTGCACTTCACACTCTTTGTCTCGTGACAGAAAAAAACAATTTTTTTCTCCAGTGATGATTACGAGACACCACATGATCAGAGCTAATAGTGAGTCTGCTCAGATCCATTCGGGTATCAGACGTATTGACACACAGACCAGCTGCAGTAAAACGGGACCCAACATGATTATGCTAAATATATTTTGGACCAGGCCACCCTCGAGGTTGAGTCTCGGTTTGGACCTGTGACAACGTTTTTTACTGTATGTCCCCAGTTACAAATACAGTATAATGCCTCAGAAACAGGTAATGCTCACATTCAGGCTCAAGTAAACACTAAACATTTAACTTACTTGTACATAAAAAGATATATATATATATGCTTTACTGAGTTTTGCTTTCACTCAGAGACTATGCAACAAATTTGATAAGAACCACAAGTGATGAGAAGAATCAGAACTGATGGAGTCCAAATGAAACCAAGCCAGAATACCAGAACAAATCCAGTCTCCAACCAGCATCTTCCCACATTCTTGCTACTGACTAAACACAGCTATCAGCTTTCTCCCCGTTCCCTGCACCGTCTTTGACTCATGCAACAACTTTTGACCTCCATCCAACTAATTTGCCAGACGTCTGTTGACCTGTTGAGTAAATCTCAAACCTTCAAAGCGTACAGAGATGACACATCAAACAATGGCCTCCCCTGTCCAAATATTTTCACAGCCCCGCTAAATAAATCATCTTTCATCCTCTTTCCCTCGCATGGGAGCTGTGTGAGTCACCTAATAGCCCGAACAGAGGTGCTAGCTGATGCATTAGCCTGCTCCTTTGAGATGAATCACCTGATGGCATCATAAGAGGAAAGGTAAAATACTCAAATTTTCAAAATTGAGGAAAAAGTAACCAGAACTTTACAACTAAAAACTGATTTGGCAAAAAGAAGAAGATTAAGCATGCTGTCGAATCAACTGCATAAACACAAAATTTAATCTGTACTTTTAAATTGTTGATATCACTGTGACAAAGGTCCAATTAAAGCTTTTTGTTGAAGCAGAAAAACTCTAGTGTATGCTCTTCTATTTGTATGTAATACAGCTCCTCATTAGAAAGTGGCTTTTCGCGAATATTAAAGGCACACTAGTTATCAATTAAATCAAAAATCCACTTAGCTCATTCTGTGTGTGTGTGTGTGTGTGTGTGTGTGTGTGTGTGTCCTCCTGATCCTCTAAATGGATCTATTCTTCCCATAGAGGATGTGGCTTCTCCACAGACACCACGCTGCTGCTGCTGCCTCTGGCATACTAAACTCTTTTTCAATCCACCCTCCTCTTCATTTTCTGCCTTCTTCTCACGATCCCTCCTCTCCTCTTCCTCCCCACCACCCCCTCTATTCATCTTTAATCTGTTCATCATCAGCTCATCTTTCTCCACCAGCCCTCCTTTACTTATCTTTTCATTTTCCTCCCTCATTTTGTGCTCCCCGTTCTCATTTGTTCCGTCTCTCACTCTTCCATCGTGGTGAATTATTAACCTGAGAGGTCTTCAGTCTTCCTTACGCCTAACATGAAACATGAAGCGCCAAATTATACAATATATTATCTGATCTCATGTATCACGTCCGGTTATCTTGAAAAATCTGTACAGAAAGCACAAAACTGGGTGCACAGACAACTAAACAATACGGTGCAAATGGTCATTACAGTGCAAATTTCATTTTTTTATGTGTTGAGATTTATTAAGTTAGTGGATATCTGGGAGTCTTGGTCTCTTTAAAGTATTTGGAAATATTCCAGTTTATTACAATTTTTCATACAGTAGTTCATAGAAGTTATGGTAACATACTGATCAAAGTATAAGAACAGGGAAGAGGAAGTGATTGGATCGGGGGTCCCAAAGAGGGATGAGCCAATCATAAACAAGCAGCCACACGCAGACCAGTTTCGAGGGCCACACACTGGTTTGCGGTTGCGGGTTCGCATCAAGCCCCCAGGAAGAGCGCCAGGCTTTGAAGCCAATTTGACATAGTGGCCAAACCGTGTAATTACAACTTCCGGGTCCGTCACGTGATGCACACTGGCCCCAAGAGACTTTTTCCCATAGACTTACATTGTGAAAGAGACGTCTGTAAATCAGCGGATAATTGTTTTTGAGGTACAACAACTAGCCAGTACGAACACTTGAATAGCCCTTATTTAAATCATGATGTGCTAAAAGTTGTAAAATGCATAAATGGCCGAAACCAGAGTTATAGAGTCACTGCCATTCATGTGAGTGAGCCTGAGACGGAGCGGTTTGGAGGCGGGGTTAAAGGAAAAGCTAGTGCGTTTGCTGTATGGGCCATACAATGCGAAATCTATATGGAAGATCCGGGTAATTTTATACCTGGGAAGTCAAACTTTTTTGGCTTCATGCGCCACTGAGCAGCTTTCATAGGAATGAACGGGGCCCCGCCTCCGGCGCTGTATCCAGTTCTCTTTATACATCCGTGGTTCGCATGCAACGGGCCTAAGAGTCTACAGTCATGCCAGCAGCTCTGTGTATACTTAAGCACAGTGGTGCTTTGAGCTAAATGCTAACATCAGCGTGCTAACTTGCTCACACTGACAATGCTCACAAGTTGATGTTCAGCAGGTATAATTGTTTACCATGTTTATCTTCTTAGCTTAGCTTGTTAGCATGCTAACATTTGCAAATTAGCAGTAAACACAAAGAAGAGCCGAGGCTGATGGGAATGTCAATAGTTTTTGTAATTCATGAATATCTGTGCCAATTTTCATGGCAATCACACAGCTGTTGTGATATTTCAGTTGGGACTAAAGTGGTTGACCGGCCGACCACCTGACCAGGAGACGTTGCCAGATTTCAAGCGTATCATAAGAGTTGTTGTTTTTTTAAAGCAATACTTTATAATTGTCATTGCTTTGATACTTTCAAAAAGGAAAAGTTGACAGAGAGAGTAATGAAGGTCTGAGGGGAATTTCAGAGAGCTACAGTGTTTGCAGTAGGTGGTAGTAACACAATGCAACACCACACCACATATGACAAAAATAGAGTAAGTAGGACGAGGTGACATTTCTATTCAAATGTGAATTCTTTAGTAGATCCTTTTCCCTGTGATGCAGCAGCAAGTGCTCATCCCATTCATTCAAATTCCAAATATATCCAAACCCTTTATTCGTAGTCCGCTGGTGCACCACAACTAGTAATAATCCTTTTAACTAATCCACATCAAATCTTTCATAATGCTAATTTGTTAGACATGATGGTCCACGGCAGCCGTTCATCTGTAAACACCTCTAACTGTGCTCTGGCATGCATAATTACATTGTGATGGTGATTTGTTGTATTTCTGGGCTTGGCAATGATTTAACTATTCATGTGTTGAGGGTTCACAGTTTTTCATAACAGGCTGGGACGTGTGCATTATGTACAAGACAAGCGTGACGTGACAGGGGAAGAGGAAAATAGAAAATTACAGCATGCCAAATTAAAGAAGTCAGCGTGCAAAACACTTGAATGAAACATACATGAATAAACATACAGTATACGGATACAGAAGATCGTATTTAAATGGATGAGACAGCAAGATATTATGATACAGTAGTAGCTAGAAAGGTTACTATAAAAAAATGATTCGACAGGCAGAGCAGTAATTACTTTAGTTGGTTGTAAAATGTGAATGATGACATAAACAGTCTCTCTTTTCTTGTTTGGTACGTGTGATGTAATGACGCCCACGAAGCTGTCCTGATACAAGAAACAAAACAAAAACAACAAATGATACCTAAACAACAAACCATGTTGTGGGTCAAGTGTCTCAATCGTTCAAAAAACATGTCATATGAGTGTTTTCTGATCTGCCACCTCTATGGCTAAGGTCTGGTTAGGTTTAAGCAAACACAAATACTTGGTTAAGGTTAAAAAAGATCATGGTCATGATCAATGTTAGAAAACATTGCCATCATAGTTAAGAGAAAGCCTATGTTGAAATCCAAAAAGTAAACGACAGACTTGTCAAACCATGTCAAAATCACCACCTTTTCGACCAATCCATCCACCCCATGTCTCCCTAACAGAGAACAGTAATTACTCTAACGACTGCAGGACGAAAAACAACGAATAATGCTATTTTTCTGGTGAGGACAGATTGACTAAAGAATGGACTTAGGCCATATCGCCATGTGGCAGTCATTGCCGCTTGCCAACTTATTTTCTTATATTTTGACACCTTATTGTCCATTTCTTACACATGGTATTGCTTCATTCAATACAAGGCTCTTAATTCAATACCCATGGTGACTCCAAGTGGCAACCATCACAGGCGAAACCTTACTTGTGGGCTGTATGTTCATGTTTTTTTCTACAATCTTAAAGTTAATCAAATAATTTGCCACACCGGAGTATAAAAATTTTAATCTAGTTTAGCATCTATTGGATCTTAAAATGTAATCAAGACAGCTGTAGGAGAGCTATTTTATTACTTTACTTATATCAGAGGGCAAGCTGCAAGCTGTGAATGTTTTGGTTATTTTGTAAAGCACTGCATTTGTTTCTTCTGTATATGCTGCTAAGATACCACTCTCAATGGCTCATGCAGGCTTCACAGTTTCATTTTGAAGTCTCAAATAAACTATGTTGAATGAAAAAAACTAAAAGCTATATTAAATTGAAAAGCACATTAGGCGTTCCTTATTTTTGCTGTGCTGAAAATGTATTAAATCACGACACCAGTGAATCATATGAAATCAAACGATACAGTTTGTGAAGCGTGAAACAAACTAAAAACCTGCCACCCAAATCAGCTGATGCTGCTTCGCTCTGACTGACCTCATTCGTCTAATAAAAAAGTCTCGACTCTTCATTAATAGACCTATAGATTGATATTGATAAATCCTGCGAGCCCGTTCAGGGTTCTATAACCACTGCAGTTTTTACCACAGACAGAATATTTTCTGCATGAAACACATCCAGGTAGTACTCAGTTGTTACTGTGGGAGCTTTACATTGCTGCATCTTACAGCAGCAAACCTCTGCACGGCTAATGAATATATGCAAAGAATTGCGAATGAATGCTCGTTTCAAGTCAGAGCAATTCCCTTGTTGAAATCTCTGAGCTCTACCTACTTAGACACATTAAAAGCTAACCTTGCAGGGTGGGGAATGTGACAATAACGTCGGCCCACTCACCGTATGCATCGTCTCTCTAAACTACAGTAACTGCATGACGGCACAGGGGATTCAGCAACGTGACGTGATGTGATTGATATGAGCACGAGTTTTGACTTTTGAAACCGTTGCTTCTCCCCTGTTTGTGTTCTGGCAGTGTGCCTGCTCTTTAAGATCATGCTGATTAAACCACGTTGTGCTCAGTGCATTTATGTGTGTGTGCGTGTTTTGCTACATGCTCCATCCTTATAAGCAGAGGCATATATTAGAGTTTTATGCATATTACAGTATGAATGGTCATCTGTCATGCAACGCCTGTGGCAACACTGTGCCGTGATGGGCGTGTACTCTACTGTATATTTTCACGTCAAAGCACTAAACAAACCTCTGACATTATAAAGGATTTACCCAACATAATTTAACAAGACAGAGTCTACAGCTACGCTAGCAGCTCTGTGAGGCTGTATTTAGGCACAGTGTTGCTTTGAGCTAAATGCTAACGTCAGCATGCTAACATGCTCAAAATGCTAACATGCTGATGGTAAGGAAATATAATGTTTTCGACGTTCAACAACTTAGTCTAGTGTGTTATCATGCTAACATTTGCTAATTAGCGCTGAACACAAGCTGAGGCTGATGGGAATGTCATTAGTTTTGCAGGTATTTGGTCATAAACCCAAAAATTGGACACGTTTAAGTTTTGAGCTGATGATGGTGCTAGAGGAAAAGTTAAAGAAGCACCAATAGCATTACAATTCATCCCGAGGGAGACATGAATGTGTGTACCAAATGTCATAGCAATCCATCCAATAGTTGTCGAGATATTTCAGTTAAGTGGTGGTCTGACCGGCCGACCAGCCTACGGACATTTTCATCCCAAAGCCAAACTGCTAGCACGGCTAAAACCAATTTTTTATATATTTTAACTATTGTCTGTATGAATGTTTTAAGTGTAGCAAACTAAAACAGACATGAAACACACTGATTTTCATGATCTGACTGAGAAAAAAAGTGAACGTGACATTATCTCCACACACGGCTTGCTAAGATTTCATGGTGTGATGAGTGTTGCAGCTGCTGGGTGACCAAAAAGTTACATCATCTTCTGTTTTTCCAAATACAATCATCGGTTAATAACCGACCAAATATACTAATCCTCTCCCACCACCCCCTCAGAGCAACAGGGGAGTGATGTTACGGATTTGGGGAAGCCTCGTCAGAACATGACAGACAGTAGGAGGACGGATAACATAATATTTACATGGTTGCATTTTTATGACAAATACATTTCAGATTACAGCAAGCAAACTCATTGTCCAAGAAAACACATCAGTTCTAAGGTTGATGGAAAATTCAAATATTTCTGATCCCACTAAATGACTTCTACTAACATTACTGCAGCCAAGCAGTGACTCTAAAACTCTAACATTTAAGTGATATATATATATATATACATATACATATACATATACACACACACACACACACAGTATATCTCCATCCTCTTTTCACATAACTTCGAGAGGTTTCTTTGCCTGGCGCCAGTGATTACTCTCATCCCCGATTAGTGGCCCAATTAATGAAGTCAACAACGGCCAGCTCCAACATCAACTCAAAAAGCTCTTAAACTTCAACATCGACTTGTAGACTCATCAAGATAGCTAAAAGGTCAGCTAATTTAGTTTTATAATCTGAAGGCAAGCTGCTACAATATTAAAAAACTGTGTGTGTAGCCATGTATGTATGAGAGATGTTGAATGTTTGTGACAACACATTAGATTACTATAAACAAATTGTAGTGCAGCTTTTGCCCCTACTCCCTCTTCCTCCTCTCTGCCTTTCTCACCCCGTCAAACATTTTCTGCACATTTGGACAGAGTGAAACTTACAAGAAATCCAAGTAAACAGTGGTTAATATTACCTTGTATTCACAACCCATGGTGCCACACCAATATGAAACTGTCTAAAATCACTCCCTTGTTCACTCATTCACTATTCCCAACATACCGTAACAAACACCAATTATTCTCTCATTTTCTGCTATAACTGATGGTGGGGTAGTGTCACAGAATTTGTGATTTACACATCTATCAAAAGTGAGGCATTGCATTGGGATTTTTAGCAAAAAGTTGTGTATGGACATGGGAATTTTTGAGGGAACTATATAATGCATATTTATGACACTCAAAGAAGAAAAAAAAGTCCCATCCAGACACTCCAGAAACCACCTGTCCCACATGGGTAGTTAATGTCATGTACCATCACCACTTACAGAAATTTAAAATAAAAAAATAAAAAATCACAAAACCAAAATCTGCAAAATCAATGCTTTGATATGCAAAACCATAGCTAATGGGGATAACTCAACAAAAAATGGACTGACAAAGCGACAAGACTCAAAGAGTGTAATCTTGTTAAACACTATTGTCTCCATTTCCATTGTCAATGCAGTGCACAATAGAAATGAAAGTATTATGTAATATGGAATCAGGACATAGCTATTGAGACCCATTAGATGGCCGCAAAAATTGACATCATGGACTGATAAGGATTGCAATGCTTAAATCAAATATTATTAATGTATCTAACTCACAGAGAACAGGAATGATCTCAGAAGTTGCTGCCTTTACTGACTCGTGTATTGGTGATTCACCAGTCCGACCAATTAACCTCTCAACAAACAGTCAAACAAACCTGCTTGTAACCAAACCAGGCATAGTACTACAGTCTTTTCTAGGGTAAATCTACTGAATATAGTGCAATAATTACATTTATTCTAGTGCAATAAGTACACCTATTCTAGAGCAAAATGACATTGTATTTATTTCTGTGTTGTTGGCTGTGCTGAATTGTTTTGCTGAGGTTGTTTTTGTTGTTTTGTTTCGTTACCCTGGGTCTTTTAACGCACTGATCAGGAGTAGCGCTCCTAATTTCGTTGTATCCTGTACAATGACAATAAAGGCTTTCTATTTCTATAAAATTCCTGTCTCAATGGGTTGAAGGATTATCCCATATCGATGTCAGCAAATCCCTTTGATCTTTTCATGCCATCCATTGTTAATTGCACATAAACACACACAAAAATAGATACATTTGGACACACATTTACACGTGCTTGGAGGCGAACAAACCTGAAAGCTAACAAATACTCAGACAAAGAAAGTAAGTCTCACAACACAGCCAATAAATCATCACTAAAGAGTTCAGTTGCAGCGCACCTCCCTCACAACAACTATTGATACTCAACAGGCTCAAAGGAATACAGGCCTTTTCCATCTAAAACAATCTCCATTGTCATTTTTACAGTGAAGACATATGCAAATGTGCAAAGCACCTTGTTTCAAGGCGGCACCGAGGTGCACAATACCAAATTTCAGAAAACAAATTAACATACAACAGAAATTATAACATAATTTCAAAGACAAAACTAAGGGAAATTAACACAATCAAAATGAGACAAAACAAGATATCTGATTGGATACCTCAGATTTCACCCATAGATAACTAGAAGAAGAAAATAGGGAATGCTCATTTTTCTTGTCTGCTCCCATTACGGGCATGCCTCTGTAGCCACTAACTTGGTTCCACCTGCCCTCCCTCAGGGATTTATTATAAAAATGCACAATTTATGCCCTTTTTATTTATTTTTGCTGATTTACCCAATTCCCTCTATGCACCAGCAGACCACCTACATCCACCTTTTGTGACATGTTGTGTAGCAGGAGCCCTACTTTTTCTCTGTACCTGCAACAAGGACTCTTAACTATGTCACCTCTCTTACTTTCCCACTTCTACCTCTATGTGTTAACAAACAGCAAACACAAAATGCAATACGAATGGGGGGGGGGCAGACACAGAATTCAAATAAATAAATCTATTTGGATGATGTACTGCATGAATGAGTTGGAAACTGCCAGCGGACCAGCCAGACTCTGAGTTACCTTCACTGCATGCTGCCATACAGGTACTATCTATGGAAATGTCATTCCCGTCCTATATTCAACTGCGTTCTCTATTCTTTTTATGTTGTTATCCATTTTATTTATTTGTTTCCTCAAATGTTGTTGTGTTTTACATTGAAGGGGCCTCAGTAGTCGTTTTTTTGTCCCCTCAAAATCTTTTCATCTCATCTCCCTATTTTCTTATTCTGTATCTGTCAATGTGTGTGAGAAAAAACACAATCCAGGATCCGAGAGAGAGAGAGAGAAAATGAAACTGAGGCAGGTGAGAATGAAATGAGTGAGATAGTGAGCAGTTTGTGTGTGCATGAGAGAGAGAGAGAGTGTGAGAGAGAGAGAACAACAGTGTTTTGCCAGATGACAGCCGTGTGGAGGCTGTGTGTTTTGTCATTTATCATTTAGAGAGCTTGCTTGTTAGAGCGCACACATCTTAATAGTCACTCTGAACCGGGAGAACCGAGATGAGAGGAGGCATTTTATTACCCCGTCAAGACTACAAACACACGAAGTATACATTATAATGCGAGAGTGTACAGCCAGACATACAGTGCCGACAACACATTTAGGATACACACACACACACACACACACACACACAGGCACGCAGAAACAGATGTGAACACATCCTGCAGTGGACAAAAACAGGAACACATAACCAGTATGCACACATGTACAGTATATATCTTTGCAAACAGAAACAGAAACACACTTTGTATTGAAAAACAAACAAACATATGGCTGTGGAAACGCAGCCACAGATACAACTATACTATAGTTTTTTATGGATGCCCTGGCGGATGTTACACATTTTTGTGTATAACCCACCAGCCAAATCTGGGTGCTCTGAGGGCCGTGGAAGCATAGCAGCCAAGGAGGACATTTTCACAGAAGGATTTTTCACACGTTTAAATAATATGAGGATTAAAAATTATAATACTTGATTCATTTTCTCTTTTTTTTTATGCTGGTATCCATTTGTGGCACCACTGAGTTTGGCCATTGGTGTCCACATGAACATAGTTAAAGATGCACAGGAAATGACATCCGCATATACCAACAAGTCCTCCAAGTTATATGACAAAATGCGTCACAGCGCCCTCTAGAACAACACATTGGCACATCGGCAGGAAAGTTTTACAGTAAGTTTTATGTTGCGACAACACTATGGTTCAGTTTTGGTTAGGTTTATGGAAACATCGTGGTTTGGGTTAAAATTACAACATCTATAGGCTTAGAAGAGTGTTGTTGTCATGGTTACAAAAATCAGTACTTGGTGAAGGTTCAGGAACGATCACGGTCATGCAACGTTGAGTGTCGGCAGCTGTCTCCTGTGTTAAAGTCAGATTGTTTGTTTACCCATCAATCCACCCCGACCTCCTCCCTACTTGGACTTTGTTGCTCTATAGTAACGTCACCTGACTTCCTCCTTTGCCCCTGTCATAATTACTACGGCCACCGGAGGGCTTTATCACTCGGACGTAAACATGTAGTTTTGGGGCACTTGCTGAAACCACTGATGCTGTCATTCTTCTTAGGAGGACAGTCTCGCACACACAGGACACGATATATGATGAATCAATTCAACATACAGCATCCTCCACATACTCATTCACCAGCTTCATTGTATATGGACACACACACTTGGATCACCAGCTACAGAATCAACTCCATTCAAGCACCGAGTGACCACCACACAAGCCCTGAAGGTGTCCTTTCTCGCCTCATATCACATTTCCTGAATCCACACAGTGGTGAAGGTCTAATTCTGCCTACTGCCGAACACATCACTAGGGGTGATGAGGCTGCTGGGACAGTTGATACAGTATCACTGTGCAACCACACAGCGGCCCTGACGAGACGGTCGAGGACGTGTCGTTTCACCTTTTGAAACAGCCGAGCTCCTGCTCATATTTCACTGGATGAGAGCACAGACGCTGTTAATGCTGTTTGAGAATGGACAACTTTGTTGAGGGGACAATGTTTTGCAAAGACTTTTCAGAAAAAGTAGGAAAGGCAGAAAGTTAAAAAAACAAAAAACACATAATAACCAAAATATCCACAAAGAATGATGAAAAGACAGGCCAATTAATTGCTGGAAAAAAAAATGTAATTATGCTGCCACACGTGGATGGAAACACACAGCAGAATGGTGCTGTGGAAAGAAGTGAATGGCACTGAGGAAGGGAAGCAGGGCCATTTTAATGAAGTTATGGCAACCATTATGTTGTCAAGAGCCCCTTTGCCTCCGCGGCCATGGCTGCGTCGGCTCCCTCGCTGTGTGGGAGTGCATAGCAATGTGTTTCTGAAGGGAACAACCTTGTTTATTGGCTTGATTGAAAGCAGCGAGGAAAATAGGCTGTTTTCCTTTCTCACCGGACTGATGTTATTTCCTTGCCTAATAAACACAGCGATAGGCGAGGAACCACTCGCATAACACATGACTTCCTGGCTATTTAACTTGAGCTCACCTTGGGGTTGTTTTTCTTAATTTTTATAGTTTACAATGTTTTACAGGGTTAAATAGAATGTCATGTGAATAAAGTGGTTGGCATTATGGTTTATTTTGAGCACAAACTCTGAACTCTCTACACTCTTATCTGGTGTATGCTGTACAGTAAAATGTGAATATACTGTATATTTAATGGGTCAGTCATGTTTATTAAATAACATGTGAGGTGAACCTGATGAAGCCTGTGGTGAAACATATTTATACAGTTGCACTTATGTAACAAACATGAATTATTGAGGAATATTGATACAAGCCTCATGGTGTGCACTGATTCAATTTTGATTTTCTCGTCATGCCGATTCTTGTTTTCATTAATAAGAAGAAAGTATACTTGTGTTGCACTCCCAGCAAATCTTCTCTTTTAACAAATATCACATTAAGGGTGCTTCCACACCTGTTTGCTGTGGTTAAACCAAAGTTGTCAATCGAATTCTGGTGCAGACCGAACAACCAGACCAATACATCTTGAAAAAGGTGGGTTTTTGGGTTTGGTTCAAGTTGAACTCTTGTGCGGTTCATTTGCAGTGTAGCAGAGCAGACAAACCACAGGACTGTGTGATAACAGATTTGAGTTTAGCAAGAAATCAAAAGCAAAACTTCTTTTATTACCCATCATCAGATGATCGCCATTTGTGTCAGGAAAGTGAACTCCTAATCTGTATAAGCAATGTATACTGTATATTTATGCAAGATCGTATGGTAACCATGGCAACACACATGCACATACATAAGGAAGTGTCATTACGGTACAAGATCCCTCTTTTTCACAAACAAAAACATTGATAAGGGATGATTCTGCAAGACCCCGGATTACATTCAATGACAAAGCTGTCCAGTGTCGGTGTTTTCCAAATTCTTGCTTTCTACAATATCTATGGATGGCAACTACAATATGGTTATGGTTAGGGAAAGATCTTGATTATGGTTAATAAAAATAAAAAACGTGGGTAGTGACAGGACATCGATCTCCTGCATGACAGTCATTTTTTTCTTTTAACCTTTATCAGCTAATGTTGCTCTTAGTGTTGTTTCTGTTGGTGTTAACATCAATGCCATTACCATATCTATTGCCTTACATCCCTATGTGGAACTGTATTGTGCTGCTGTATGTTCTCTTTCCTCCTGCTCTCTCTCTCCCGCTCCCCCCCTCCCCCTTCAACCCAACCGGTCGAGGCAGATGACCGCCCACCTTGAGCCTGGTTCTGCTCGAGGTTTCTACCTGTTAAAAGGGAGTTTTTCCTTGCCACTGTCGCATAGTGCTTGCTCATGGTGGGAACTGTTGGGTCTCTGTAAATATAAAGAGTCGGTCTAGACTTGCTCTATTCGAAAAAGTGCCCTGAGATAACTTTGTTATGATATGGCGCTATATAAATAAAACTGAATTGAATTGAATTATCTAGACAGGGGATCTCATTGAGACACGGGGTCTCAATCTCAAGAAAGACCTGGTCTCTACACACTCATCCACACTCTCTACATTAAGTGCACACTACTTCCTGCACTCGCACTCAAACTTGGCATTGGATGCAGCTCTTGAGGTGCAAAATGGTTCAATATGGTTCAATAGTAGAATACTTTTTGTCCTCTTTCTACTGGTTATGAGTTCCAGTTAAAGTCTCAACTAATAAATTATTTCTTTGTGCGCTCTTTGTGACACCAGAGAAGATAAATAAACACATAAGGTGCAGTAAATGCTGCATACGTTGCTGTCAGTCACTGTAGTCTCATCCATGTGGTGCTGATGTGCACGATGATTAACACTAGAACGGTTCAATGATTGATTTGCCGGTCAGTCCACAAGACTTCATGTTTAAACATCTTGATTTGTTAGCGTGAAACACATCAGAACTGAAAAGCAACAACGCATCTTTTTTTTTCCCCGACCGAGTGAACCAGCTACAGTTGTGAAAGCGACCTAATGTTGCCTTTGTTTAATAACCCATTATCCCTTGTCACATCGTGACACCAAAAGCAACCATGCATCCTAACATAACACTGAACTCCCTCCTGCTCACTTTAAAGTCACACCACCAAGGTAAGCACATGGACATAATTCAACTCATGTTCACCGTTGAAAAAAGATATTCTCTCTCTCTTTATAATATAATATACATGGAAGAAATCAATACAAAGTCCTGCAGTGTTCCACACATCATTTGTCTTCATACTCATTTTTCAGTGTTTCCCTGTTTGTAATTTTAGATGAAGTACTTCATAATGAACCACCAACTGTTTTTAAAGGAATGATCTGTAATTACATACTGCATCATAAAAGCATAAAACCTGTTGTCCAACCACATGCTGTTTACTTTTACTTTTGATACTGACGGCCCAACAAATTGCTGACTGCAGATTTTAGGCTCAAAAATCCAGATCAAGTCTAACCAAAATATAATGTATGTGCCTTGAGCTCCACTGACTGACCTAACAGGGCATTGTTCTAAGCCTAAGCAGCTCTATTAAAAATGTAGAAGGACGGTCATAAAACATGCCGTGCCACAAATTCACCGTTCACTGAGCAGTGGGAAGGTGAAGGTCTAAGGAGGGCCTCCCTGGATTCAACCCGGCGTTAAAAGCGGTTTTAACAGCATTTTCACATTCTGCCAGGAGGAAGGGTGAAATGGTTCAGGCTCTCCTGATGGTTTTCCCCTCAGGGGACACACATGTAAAGTTCAGGGTTACAAGGGACATGTCATTCCATTCAAATTACTCTCTGGCCATGAATAAAACAAGACTACACTTCTCTGGTCCAAAAGTGGAAAAGTGGTCTGCAAAATGTACAAATGTGTGTGCAAGTGTCTACAAACTGTATGTACACGTGTGCGATTACAAATGTGTTTCGATGTGTTTTTGTGCATGTTTTTAAGAATGTTGTTTATCAGTGTTCGGCAAGTTACTTGAAAAATATAATCAATTTCTCACTAATACCAGCTCCGTCCAAGGTGCCTTTCAACAACTACAAAGCTGCCACCATACCCACATGTCACATGTTCTGTATTTAACACAAGATGAAATTAAAAACGATTGTTTACTGACCAGCTTAACTAGCTTACTGGTGACTGCAAGCAGCACTCCCGTCCTCACATAAAAGCTTCAGTAAAGGTTCACACACAGTCAAACTGAGGAAGTCCCAAATTCTGCATCTGTCCAGCATTTGTAATGTGCCTGTGAAAGGTGCCAGTTGCAGGGTGATTTTCACGACGGTACGGCACGCCATGGAGATAATGTAGAATAATACAAAAATAATAGAAAGACAAAAAATTCACATGAAGGGAAGAACTGTGAAATATTTCTGTTGGTATGTTTGTTGCAGTCAAAGTATTGGCAAAGTTTTACGTTATATTATATTCATGTCTTGCTGGATGAGGACGGCTAAGGTACATCCTGCTCCGAGTCTAGCATCCGTAGTTTTGTACAATGTAAGAAGACAGTTAATTCTTGCTAATTACATTTGATTGGGAAACCCCTGTAGAGCATTCAATTAAAACAAGGCCTGGAAAATAGCTTTTAACCTCCCACTGAGCTGTGTGTGTGTGTGTGTGTGTGTGTGTGTGTGTGCGTGTGTGTGTGTTCAAGCGTCCACATGTCGTGTGTGTATGAAGAAGTGATTAATAGCAGGAATAAAAGGGTTCAGGCATGAGAAGAATTCACACACACACAAATGCACACGGATGTCTGAGCATACACTGACTACAAGTAGAAAATTGCTTATTAAAAACTCACAGATCAAAACTGAACGTATTAAAGATCATATCCCCGTCCATTGCAGACTAGATGCAACACCTGCTATTAATTTGAGGCTGGTCCCACATCAAATACTTCACAGGTAACAGTGGAGGGTTCCCAAACAGGTCAGAGATAATACACACAGATAAAAGAGGGGAGCCATCGAATGCAGACAAGAGAGAAAATTAATATGCTAAATGTGCACAAATACAGGCACTCAGTGGCACAAAGAACACAAAAAGGACTTTGATCTGCAACACGTTTCAGACTTGCTCAAGAAGTTTATGCTGACGTGTCTCTAGAAATAGAAAGAAGGCAGGAAGTGACGTGATGAATACGTCATAAAGTAAATACAAAGCATAGTGGGATGCTTGTGCTATTGATAACGATCCTCCATACATAATGACATACAGTATTTAACAAAGAAACAATTTACAGTATTCTCAAGAGGAGACACGCTGAAACTCCTAATAATCTGGAGGTAGCCCGCTAAATAATCAGATAATTACATATCAATATGAAATGAAGTAATACTTTCTTACTCACTTTTCTGTATTGCATCAAATGACCAACCCTGCCTCCTTGAAAGTAAATACAGTGAATACGCTGTTATGGAAACCGGCAGCCAAATTAAGTCTTCAACATAATGACAAGGGTGGCAAGCTGGCAAGTTGCACAATATTGATATTGAACATATCAGTAAAATGTTAACCGACAACATATTAGATTAATTGTTTGGTCTATGAAATGTGGGAAAATAGTGCAAAAAATCTCCATCATAATTTTGCCCAACCAGCAGTCCAAAACACAAATATATTCAGTTTATTGTCATAGAAGACAAAGAATACCTGCAAATACTCACATTTTCGCAATCACGTTTGTCACCACAGGGTAATTGGGAAAACAGATTAGCAGTATATAAACGTACTTTCTAGGAGACAGCGTTGAAATAACCCATAAAAACAATTGGACGGATGAAAACAGAATTAATTTGTTTGCAGTTTTCAATTTACATTGCAGACTTTCAACGTTTCTTTTGGCAGTATTTGTCAATGTCTAAGTTACATTTTTTTTTGACGAACAGCTGATTTGCATATCCCACATGCCAGCTCACACTAACTCACACACACACACACACACACACGCAGCCAGGATATAAACTGTGGATGCTAGCCACTCATACAGGCAGCACCTGTCAGCTGGTGTTCTGGGACAGCCAAGGGCTTGTTTATGTGTTTCTCTCTCTCTCTCTCTCTTTACGTGTGTGTGTGTGTGTCTATACCTCTATCTAAGGTCTCTCCCTTTTCCCTCAACACCCCCTCACCTCTCCACCTGCTGTTCCTTCCGTCACTCCATCCCGCCTCTCTGTCTGTCTCACTTCATACCAACCATCATACCACCATCCATTAGATCTCTCTCTTTCTCTCCCTCTCTTTCTCTGCACCTGTGACTGAAAAACAGACTCGCTCAGTCTTTCTCTGCCTTCCTGCTCATTACAGCCCCCAGGCAGCCACTCCATCACAGAGAAAAGGCAGAGATAAGCTACAAGAGTACACCTGTGCCTGGCATGAATGCCAAATCCAGAGTCAGTGACAGCCAATTCCAGGCCAAATAATGGAATCAGCGAACCTCAGCTTCAGACAAATCAACCTGACAGCTTTATCTCACACTCCCCATTTCAAAGCACGGTACAAACCTCATTATCAAATGAGAAAAGCAATCAGTGAAAAATAAAAAATAGAAAAATGTTGACACTGCCACAATGGCGATCGTGAGGGATTAAGTTTACAAATCTCATTTACAGATGGAAAATAAGAAACATTTTCATTTCATCAGCAAAGTGCTGCTGAGTGTTATCTGACAAAAGGAATATAAATCTGTTATGTCAACAACTACATGCAGCATTAATATGCTTCATTAATGATTGAAAGAAAGAAAGAATTAATTGTGTGAATATAAATCTATATATTATCAAATATACATGTCAAATGAGCTTTCAGGTCGACTATACCAATGGTTAATCATGACCCAATCCAAGCTCTCTAAAAGGACAAGAAAACACCTAAAAAACATAACCCATGAACAAAAGGAGGACCAACCTCCTGAAAGAGAACTTGCCACACGGTGGGGGTGCAATAAGAGCTAATAACACAAAATACCAATTATAAAAATTGAACAGAACGTTTATTTATTTGCTTTTACTCATTAACCTTCAGAGCACCTTAGAGAGAAATCTGTGTGAGATAACCAGAGCTGTGCCTGAAAGACGTGTTTCTCTCATTGTTTATTATGGATTATTGGCAACTAAACTACAAAAAAAGCAATGGATCCTAACCGTGAACTGCAACGTCCCTGGTTTGCATCGGGCTAGATCTCCAGAATCTCTCTCACCTCGTTTCCTGTCATCTCTCTACTGTCAGCTGTCTAATAAAAGCATAAAATGCAGCTTTTTTTAAAAAAGCAACGCGGTCAGATGCAAAATGTAATTCAAGGTACACATAGTACATAATACTGGTGTTGATCTTCTCATCTAACTCTCGGCAAAAAGGCGAATAAGTGCATTTCCCAAATTGTCAAAGTATTCCTTTAAAGCCGAATACAGCAGAGGTTTTTTTTAGTGTCATTGGTATCAGGATCAGTTAATCAGAGAGATCAGAGAATGCTGCTCAAAGCTGCTCTGGCTAATGTTAAATAAAGACAGCAGGGGTTAGTTTCTCCTTCCTGAGCTTTATTATCTGTGAGTATTCATGACAGAGAGCTGGAGAACGAGATGGTGTGTGTGTGTGTGTGTGTGTGTGTGTGTGTGTGTGTGTGTGTGTGTGTGTGTGTGTGTGTGTGTGTGTGTGTGAAAGAGAGAGAGGGAGGGAGA
>SEMN01001509.1:0-48942 GCA_005408345.1 Macquaria australasica
TGATTTCACTAGGAGTACATCTATTTAAACTTTGTGGTCTGATTGCAGGCGTGCTATTATAATAATATCTTGACATGGTCAACAAACACAATGATAACAGCTTAAGGGAAAACACTTTTAATTTCAGGAAATGGTCATCGTTGACAACACTTTAATATGAGCCAGAAACATGGATTATTTGTCCTTTGCTCTGTTTTTGCTTTCGTTCATGTACTGTATATGGATCACAAGTTTTGATAAATATTGTCATTTTTTGCAAGCAAGGAGCCTGCAGTTGTTGCAGCAAAAAGGATGGCGCTGTATTTGCACGTAGCTGATTCTGGTTGAGATACAAATGCATTGTGAGGCAGACCACCTCTGCAAATGATCTGGCAGAACGGATCACAGTGTTTGCTGTCTGCATTATGGCAGTAATACATTCTTCTTCGGCTACATGAGATACCCAGATGCCTGAATGGTGATAACCAACTTTCAGTCTGACTATAGAGAGCTGAAGTCATGACGTCACGCTCGGGCTAGCCTCTGTTCCACTAGCTTCTGTAACTCAGTGCAATCTCTCATTCAGCACTTCTTTCATCAGTCTTGCTGAAAAAATTAAGTGTGTTCCTGGCGTTTACTTTCCATATTCTAAGACAAATCTGCAGCCTTCATGATTTTAACAAAGCTAAACAATGATTACTTTGTCAGCTCCATGGCGTGGCAGTGCGGGTACTTACGTCATCGTAACTTGGTTTAACACCCATTAAGTGATCCTCACATTAACATTTCTACTTTGTTGAGAAAGTTATAGATAATTATTACATCAATCCCAAAAGACTCCAGTTTCTAAATTTAAGGAAATACATCTATCTCACAGTGTATGTATGCGTAATGACTGTGTTCTTATCCTCTTGAGGAGGAAGAGAAAGTCGGTCCCCTTGTTTGACTCCGCTCATAGTTTTCTATTGTCAACACTGTCAACTCTGCTGTCCCATGCTGTTGCAGCTTCTGCTCTCACTGTGGTTGGCAGTGCCAAGCCATCGCTGTGATAGATCACTGTTATTACCACATGTTCTCCATTACTGGAGAACAGCAGGAGGCCAGGAACACACGCACACAGACACACAATGAGCACACGGCCAAGAAAAAAGTTATTTAAGATAGTACACATGCAAGTATACATATTCACGCTTATGCATGGATATACTGGATGTAGATGTAGCACATTAGTGCCAAGACACTCTTGTACCCATAGTGCATTGCTGTGGGTATAGCGCAAATGCAAACACACACTGACAAGTCACAGACACACACACACACACACACACACACACACACAGCACATATCAGCCACTGTGAAACTTAAGAAAAACTTGAGGTTGAGGAGTCTTATGTTGGAATCAGCTGGAGTTGTTATTGGAGTGGGATGATAGAGTTAACCGCAGGCTGTAAGAGTATTTTCCAGAGAGATGGAACAAGAGGGAGAGGCAACCAAAAAAATGAGAGAATTGACGAGGAAGACAGAAGCCTGTGGTCAATACTGTACTCCAGCAAACTTAGTTTCGACTTCAGACTCCCTCTTGTTTGATGTCTTATAATGACAGACAAAGTCAATTACAAGCTATCCAGACAGCAGAACATGTTAGCCTCCTGGTCCATAGTGCCAGGTTATTGTCTGCAGCCATATTTGTCTTCTCCTTGTGTTTATGTGCGCGTGCATGCATGGGCAGGAAGTGATGGATATTTCTTTTTGTAGACCAGTAGACAAACCTTTCTGGTCCCAGTGCCTCCTTCCTCTTAACTCTGCATAACTCCCTTAATAAACATAAAAACTGACAAAATAAATTTAGCCTTTGCTCTCCTTGCACATGAGTAGAATTAAAAGCAAATTTTCCTCAGGGCAATGTGATTAACATAATGCACAGCTATGCCAAAAGGAATGTGGGGAGGGATACTTGAACAATACATTATCCAAAGCAAGAGGTGCATAATTTGGAGGAGACGTATGCCTGCTGACAAAAATTCAATTAAATCTGCTTCATGAAAAGGACTGAAGAACAATACTTGAGGAAGAACATATACTGTATGTACAGTCATTTGCAATGCAAGTGAATTTAACCAGTAAAAGCAAGAAATCAAGTAACACTGTCTATTTTAATTTGCGTATTCATTAGTATCCTGTTTTGTTGTCACAGTTGTCCCCATTTTTTTTTTCTTTTGGTGTTGCCACCTCTCTGTGCCTCCTGTTCGTTTTTTATCCTCCATAACACATGGAGCCAAACATTTTTATGATACTGTAAATGTCAACATTGATAGTGGAATGTGTATATATAAGGTTATTATATTGCAGACATGGCTATACTAGTATACTTATATTATTATATATTATACAGGTTACATTTATAAAGATATATAAAGTGAAAGATTTGGTGGAGAGAAGAGATGTATATTGTCACACTTTAATAATAAAGGCAGGTAGAAAACTGAGCAATTTCATATATAAAAGAAAACAGGCAGATGGACTACTAGACAGAGAATTTGGGCTCAGCGTGAAAAAGGAAAGAAAAGCTAAGTGTGTCTCTTTTCGAAGTTGCTCCAGAACATGCCCGAGGGTTTGGCTTTAGTGAAGAGGATTGTGCTAAACCAGTTATGTGTTATGTGCTGGGGGAGAGTGGCATTGTAACAAAATAACAACTGAATATACTGTCTACAACCCACACTGTGTTCACACAATGACTGTCCTTATCTAACTTTTTATATTAACAGTCAAAACATCAATATCCGACTTACAACATGAGTCACCTGTTCTGCCAGTGGGGAGGGATAAAAAGACAATAGAGATGAGGAGAAAGAGCTGAGTTTTGTGCTGTCAATAAAGAGTGGCAGATGGGAAGGGAGGCAGAGGATGTAGAGTCAGCATGCAATATAAATAAAAAGAGTGTGTATGGTGCGTGTTTGCTTGTGTTCCTGCTGCAGACCCTCGCCCCAGGGTTAGGTTTCACTGAACAGATATGCATGTTAATTTTGAGCCAAGGGACAGAGAGGCAGTCATGGGGAGATACTGTATAGCCAGTAGTTTTAATCAAGCAACCCTTGTGGTTGAGGGCATATTTGAAGTGAGATGATGATTCCCATTATGCCTTGTTATATAGGAGTGATTTAGAAGAAGGAACAAATGATGTAGGAAAGTTTCAAAGGGACATCTGAGCCAAGAATTGACAAAAATCTCACTGATTTGTTACAATTGCATTCCATCATTACAATCTACGTTTGGAGGCAATGGTTGATCCCATTGCTGGGTATGACACCCACTTTTATACGGTCATTGCTTAGTAAAGAACACATACTACTACGCTTTTAGTCATCACTCACTTGTATAATCGTATAATGTTATAATATTCTTGTAGTTTTTCTGAAGGCCATAAAAGCGTGATTTACTGATACTTCCAAAAAATGAAAATCCCCTCTTGACACATTACTAAAATAAAATAGTGGCAGATAACTTGGAAACATAGCCTACTGTATCTAATTTGTCCAAGTGTTCCCTAGCTTGTGTGAATAGTTATTAATATCAATTTGGTTAAATGGCTCAAGTCTTTGACTAATTAATATGATTTCTCACCTGAAAACCATCATTGTGGTCATTGAGGTGTTTATACAAGATTAAACTGCCAATGGTGCATACATGTGTCTCATCAGTTGCCCTGACAACAGCAGGGAGGGCTGATATTGTATGTTTATAAATGCTGTGTTGTGGAAATAACATTAATTGCTAATGTAAGATTGCATAGCAATAGCGTAATTCACCGAGTCAGAAATATAAACACAGCTGTCATCAGGATCAACCACACACTTCCCTGTAAATCTGCAGCACTTTGTTGACTACTGTTTTTCAGCTTTTAGGGACTTTTGCACTTGTTCCACTTCCTAAGTGAAAAATGCTACTCTTAACAGTTATTTACCATAGGAACTATTTTAAAGGCCCAGTTTGTAATATTTTTGACCATGTAAATTTGAGTTGTACCGCAAACTCAACAAATACATTTACATGCAAATAACTGATGGTACGTGAACCTGAAATAAAATGAGCTGAAATATAACAGTATTCAAACAGCAGAGACAACAACCCTGTTTGAAGCTCTGATTTTGGCACTGAATGCACTTACGTTGAAATATTGAACCACTACTGAGCTTTTGTTGTGTATTATTATGATTATTCAAAGCATACCAACTGCACTTTTGAAGGTTACCATATTTTAGTACAAAATAACACAATAAAGATTTAAAACTGCATCACAACTTTTCAGCTGCTGCAAATTTCTTGCTGCAATAATCACAAAAACTCATCAAGATCTTTGTAGGGCTGAAAAAACATCATTGTGTAATGCTACTTAACAACAGCCTGTGGCTATGAATAAACTGCATACATTCGACAAAGCCACCAGAGGCCACTGGGAGTAAAACCTCAAAAGGGAAAAACTGTACTTTACTAAATGAATTTCAATTTAATATTCCACAAACTGAGTCCTGTAAAAACGGTGCAATTGTGCAGTATTTATCAAGAGACTTTTGTCATGGCAGGAATGGCAATTTGACTCGTTAAACACAGGTTCAATTCAATTCAATTCAGTTTTATTTATATAGCGCCATATCATAACAAAGTTATCTCAGGGCACTTTTTCGAATAGAGCAGGTCTAGACCGACTCTTTATATTTACAGAGACCCAACAGTTCCCACCATGAGCAAGCACTATGCGACAGTGGCAAGGAAAAACTCCCTTTTAACAGGTAGAAACCTCGGCAGAACCAGGCTCAAGGTGGGCGGTCATCTGCCTCGACCGGTTGGGTTGAAGGGGAAAGGGAGCGGAGAGAGAGCAGGATAAAAGAGAACATACAGCAGCTCAATACAGCAGATATGGTAATGGCATTGATGTTAACAATCTCAACAGAGAAACAACACTGGCGAGCAACATTATAATAGCAATACTAATAAATTGTGCAACAATTGAAAGCAATAGCATCGGCTGCGGTGCAGCAGAGCAGGAGCACGGGGCAGCAGGCTGCAGCAACCACAGATCCAGAATCTGAACAGCCTTTTGAGAGGCAGAAATACCTGCAGAAAGCAACAGAAGGAGAGAGAGAGAGAGAGAGAGAGAGAGAGGCGAGAAAGCACACAACCACGGGAAGAAGTTGAATTACTAACAAGCATTGATGGGATATGAGGGCGTACAGATGGAGAGGAAGAGGAGGAGAGAGGAGCTCAGTGCATCATAGGAAGTCCCCCTGGCAGTCTAGGCCTATAGCAGCATAACTAAGGGGTGGCTCAGGGGTCACCTGAGTCAGCCCTACTATAAGCTTTATCAAAGAGGAAAGTCTTAAGCCTACTCTTAAATGTGAGGAGGTCGTCCGCCTCCCGTACACAAACTGGGATCTGGTTCCACAGGAGAGGAGCTTGATAGCTGAAGGCTCTGGCTCCCATTCTACTTTTAGAGACTCTAGGAACTACAAGGAACCCTGCATTCTGGGAGCGCAGTGCTCTAGTGGGGTAATAGGGTACTATGAGCTTTTTCAGATATGATGGTGCCTGACCATTTAGGGCTTTGAAGGTGAGGAGAAGGATTTTAAATTCTATTCTGGATTTTACAGGGAGCCAGTGTAGAGAAGCTAATATGGGAGAAATATGATCTCTTTTTCTGGTTCTTGTCAGTACACGTGCCGCAGCATCTCCTGAACTTCAGCTGGAGAGTCTTAAGTGATTTATTGGGGCAGCCTGATAATAGAGAGTTGCAATAGTCCAGCCTAGACGTAAAAAATGCATGGACTAGTTTTTCTGCATCTTTTTGAGATAGGATGTGCCTGATTTTTGCAATGTTACGTAAATGAAAAAAGGCAGTTCTTGAAGTTTGTTTTATTTTGGAGTTAAAGGACATATCCTGATCAAAGATAACTCCAAGATTCCTTACGGTTTCGCTGGAGGCCAGGGAAATGCCATCTAGAGAAACTATATCTTTAGATAATGTGTTTCGAAGGTGTTCGGGGCCAAGTACAATAACTTCGGTTTTGTCTGAGTTTAACATCAGAAAATTGCAGGGTCATCCAGGCCTTTATGTCCTTAAGGCATGCCTGAAGTTTAGCTAATTGATTTGGTTTCATCTGGCTTGATCGATAAATACAATTGGGTATCATCTGCAGCCAACAATTTATGTTTATGGAGTGCTCCTAATAATATTGCCTAAAGGAAGCATATACAAGGTAAATAGAATTGGTCCAAGCACAGAACCTTGTGGAACTCCGTGACTAACTTTGGCGTGCATAGAGGATTCATCATTAACGTGTACAAACTGATAACGATCTGATAAATAGGATTTAAACCAGCTTAGTGCAGTACCTTTAATGCCAATAAAATGTTCTAGTCTCTGTAATAGAATGTGATGGTCAATGGTATCGAATGCAGCACTAAGATCTAGTAAGACAAGTACAGACAAGTCCTTTGTCTGATGCAATTAGAAGGTCATTTGTAACTTTCACCAGTGCTGTCTCTGTGCTATGATGCACTCTAAATCCTGACTGAAAATCCTCAAACAGCTTGTTGTTGTGTAGAAAGTCACACAACTGATTGGCGACTGCTTTCTCAAGGACCTTAGAGAGAAAAGGAGGGTTAGATATAGGTCTATAATTTGACAAAATCCCTGGATCAAGAGTGGGCTTTTTAAGAAGAGGCTGAATTACAGCTACTTTAAAGGACTGTGGCACACAGCCTTTAAATAAGGACAGATTGATCATATCTAGTACATAAGTGCTAACTAAGGGTAAAATTTCTTTAAGCAGCCTAGTTGGGACGGGGTCTAAGAGACACGTTGATGGCTTAGATGAGGAAATCATGGAAGTTAGTTGATTAAGGTTGATGGGAGAAAAGCAGCTCCAAATGTACAGGGTTTTACAGTTGTTTCTAAGGTTCCTGTGTTTGAAGATAAGTCAGTACCAAACTGAGGCAGGAGGGTGGTGCTGAATTTTTTCTCTAATAGTTAGAATTTTATCTTTTAAAGAAGCTCATAGAAGTCATTTACTACTGAGGTCTTATATAGGGAATACATGGCTCAACAGGAGTTGTGACTCTCTGTCAGCCTGGCTACAGTGCTGAACAGAAACCTGGGGGTTGTTCTTAGTATTTTCCTCTATTAATGGATGATGAGTAGTAAGCTGCTCTGGCATTACGGAGGGCCTTCCTCAAAATTTTAAGACTATCTTGCCAGGCTAAACGTGAATCTTCCAGATTGGTGGAACGCCATTTCCTTTCAAGTTTTCATGATGTTTGTTTTAATTTGTGGGTTTGCGGGTTATACCATGGAGCTAACCTCCTCTGTTTTATTATCTTCTTTTTTAGAGGGGCGATAGAGTCGAGTGCCATTCGTAGTGAGCCTGCAGCACTATCAACAAGATGATCAATTTGGGAGGGACTAAAGTTAGCATATGAGTCATCTGTTACATTGAGACATGGAACTGAATTTAATGCCGATGGAATCACTTCCTTAAATTTAGCTACAGCACTATCAGATAGACATCTAGTGTAGGAATGTTTGCCCAATGGCGTGCAGTCCAGCAATAGGAATTCAAAAGTTAATAAAAAATGGTCTGATAAAAAAGAATTCTCTGGAAAGACTATTAGATGTTCAATTTCAATCCCATAAACAAGAACAAGGTCGAGGGTGTGGTTAAAACAGTGAGTGGGTTTATGCACACTCTGACAGAAGCCAATCGAATCTAATGAGATAAACGCAGCACTAAGGCTATCATTTTCTACATCCACATGAATATTAAAATCACCTACAATAATTATTTTATCTGTTTTAAGGACTAAACCTGATAAGAACTCTGAGAATTCAGATAAAAATTCAAATAATGTCCAGGAGCTCATACACATAACAAATAGAATTCAATAAAATTGCTTTTCCAGGGTTGGGTGAAAGGCTAAGAACAAAGGGGCTTCTTGAACGAAGCTATAATTTAGTTTTAGGTTTAGGTTTGACACAGGCTTCTGAGTCGAAGATGGTTGCAACTCCACCTCCTCGGCCTGTGCCTCGAGGAATGTGAGTATTAATGTGACTGGGGGGAGTGGATTCATTTAGGCTAACATATTCATCGTGACACAGCCAGGTTTCAGTAAGACAAAATAAATCAATATTATGATCTGATATTAGATCGCTTACTAGAACAGCTTTAGATGAGAGAGATCTGATGTTTAAGAGTCCACATTTAATTCTCCTATTTTGTTGTACTGTTGCAGTGGAGGTTTTACTTTTTATTAGGTTTTTATGTGTAACTCTTCTTCTGTTTACTTTTGATTTAAATAATTTAAGTGGTCTGGAGGCAGACAACCTCTCTGTGGAGTTTAGGGTGGGTAACTGCTCTAATGGAAGCGCAGAGAAGCGTGTAGGACTTCAACTCTGCCTCCTGGTCTGGACCACAGACTGTATTAAGTCTATGGTCTGAACTCTGAGCTGTCATGGCTTTGGGCCACTAATAAATTCAGCCAGATTTCTAGATATGAGAGCGGCTCCATCCAAAGTGGGATGAATGCCATCTCTCCTAATCAGACCAGGTCTTCTCCAGAAAGTCCGCCAATTATCTACAAAGCCCACATCATTACCTGGACACCACCTCGACAACCAGCGGTTGAATGATGACATGCGGCTATACATGTCATCGCTAGTAAGATTAGGCAGGGGTCCAGAGAAAACTACGGAGTCCGACATTGTTTTTGCATATGTACACACCGACTCCACATTAATTTTCGTGACCTCCGATTGGCGCAATCGGCTGTCATTACCGCCGACGTGAATAACAATCTTAGCATATTTACGTTTATCCTTAGCCAGCAGTTTTAAATAGGATTGAACGTCGCCCGCTCTGGCCCCTGGGATGCAGCTGACTATGGCCGCTGGTGTCGCTAATTTCACGTTTCGCAAAATGGAGCTGCCAATAATCAGAGTTGGTTTCTCAGCGGGTGTGTCGCTGAGTGGAGAGAACCTGTTAGAAACGTGAACGGGTCGGTGGTGAACCGTGGGCTTTGGTTTAGGACTATGCTTCTTTCGGACAGTCACCCAGCCTCCCGGGCTTCCCGGCTGCTCGGGAGTTGCCGGGAGACGGCCGGCAGAAGCTGCCTCTGGTCGGCTCGCACCGGCTGGGGGCTGGCTAGCTACGGCTGACTGACTCTCCATGGTGCGGAGCCGCGACTCTAACTCACTGAGCCTCGCCTCCAAGGCGGTGAATAAACTACATTTGTTACACGTACCATTATCGCTAAAGGAGGCAGAGGAATAACTAAACATCTGACACACCGAGCAAGAGAGAGCAGGAGGGAAGGAGAGAGAGACGCCATCGCTAACTGAGCTAAAGTAGCAACTAACTAGCGTGTAAACAACTGTGGGATTAGCGGAAAGTCGCTAACAGGAGACAGATATGAGTGCTTAAACAGAGCTAGTGTATCCTTAAATGTATAGCGGGTAATTAACCGCTATAGTAAAGAAAATATCAAAATTAACTGGGTTTAGCGGGAGCAGCGAACTTTGCAATCAGTAACACAGAAACACCGGCAACCGGAAATGAGACAATACGTTCACCTGAGCACGTCAGCACGTCCAAGATTCCAGTGTTGACTAATAATAGGTGTGACTAATAACTAACAACAATGGTTGTTTTCCATTTATGTATGCCACTGTCAGCGCCTTGGTATTGTACATGCTGGCTCACTGACATGGCTTACTGGGACACTTAAATTGAATGGAGCCATGATTAATATCAGTCTTTACACCTGTGCTTTTCAAATAAAAATGTTTTCTTACTTTCAGTTTTGGCTAGTCAGGTTTTTCAGTGCACTGTAGTATTAAGTCAGCTCTCCTCAGGGCGACCAAAGTCTTGCTAGAGTCTTTGTTTCTGATATTCTTGTTGTGATAGGTTATACCTGTGACTTTCACACATTTGATCATATCCTTTGCTAACCACATGCTTGACGTGGTCCAGTCATGGTCATGCTATGCTGTGGTTTCCTTCCCTAAAAAAAACAAAAACTGATCTGAAGAAGTGGGAACTTTTCTTCCTCCTCTGTGCCCTTCCGTTACAGAGTATCATAAGGTGCCATTTTACTCTGCTCCTATTCCACCTCCAAACCCCTTTGATCTTCCGTCCAATTAATTTTGTCCTTTCAACAGTCCCAGATAAAATCCAAGCATGATTGTGCTTTTTCCATTGTTGCTGGCTGTGGGATAGCATACTCATCTCTATTATATCTTCTTCTCCCATTTTTAAAGTTCGTCTGATCTTTTTACTTTGGTTTTTCAATCTGCATAAAGGTTATTGAGATTTCATGAGTTCTTATTCTCTACTCTCTTCTCTCTTTATCTTTCTTTCTGCGTCCTCTGTATTCTATATATTCATTTATGTATTCACTCTAATTTTAGTTATCTTAATATATATCAATTCTCTATACAGCACATATAAGATATTTATCTACAGTATATTAATCCCAAGACAGACTTTCTTATACAGTATACAGAAGTATAATTAAAACATTTCTAAATTCAGAGGACAAGGCTTTGAAGATTATGACGTGTACAAAGTTGTTGCATTTTCAAAAAGTGAATATACTGTCAGGTAATATTCACTTTTTGAAAGGCAGATAGTTCAGTGTTTCAGGTACAGCAAGCTATGGTTACACAGGTGGTGTGATAGTGTTTACATGCAACTCCTCTTTTTCTGTGTTGCCCAGTCTCCCTCTTCATGTCATTGTCTACTGTGCAACATCAAATTAAGTCATAATGAGCAAATTTAATCTCAAAACAAGCCAAAGCTAACTGCCAAATAACTGTCAAGTCTTAGCACTCAACTATGGATCCATTTGCATATGAGTTGAAAAAACTGACATAAAATTGTTTTTTGTTGGCTTGTACTTATTTAATTTGTATTTCTGATCAAAAAGAATATGTGGCAGTAAAGAATGCCACCAATTGATTACAGGCATTTTTTCCTTTGTTCTCCCACAGTAAACAGTAAACTTGTCATGTGTTTGGTTGCTACTTTCATTTCATGCAAAAATCAAACGGTGAAGATAAATGAATAAACAAATGTTCTTTTCTAGTAGCCAGTCAACATCACCAGACTGTTGTTTTGCCCAGATGGACTTAGCCTTGTGCTAAAATTAGCCTCTGAAATAGATGCTAGAGATAAAGTGGGTTCTACCATACAGTACATTGTAAAATATGCATTTATCACTTAAGGATTGATTCATGTCCAGGCTTAATCCACGTACAGCATCTTGAAGCCAAATTGAGGCTGGGTATTTGTGGATATCTCACAGCTATTTAACTCCGTGTCTCTTGCAGTATGCCAGAAAACAGCAAAGAAAGCCCTGGAAGCAAGGTCAAAACCTAAATCTATTCAATTCAAACATCAAAGCTGTAGAACAAAACAAAGCATTCCTCATAACAAGTTAACGCGCTAGGAATTCTAGTCCATGCGTCAATATCGGTGTAGCATCTTTGGCAAAACCCAGCAGCTGTATTTCATGACATCCAGTCAACAAACTTGCATGGTGACAGGAAAAAAAATCTTCCACAATCATTTTTGGAATTATTCATGTATTTCTTGTATCAGCCAATGTGGCCAACCAGCACGAGAGAGAGATTTCACACGTGAACTTATCCTATTTACAGTATTTTTGTGTTAATATATTTGTTTGTGTGCATGTCTGTGGAACACTGATATGTTGAAGAGCCTATCTGTACCCTACAGGTTATAAACATCCTCCGAGTAGTCCCTGAATATTCCCCATTTCCAGTAATCACAGTTTTGATCTTGATGAATAACATACATATATATATTATATGTGTGTGTATATGCTATATATATATATATATATATATATACTCTATATATATATATATATATATATATATATATATATATATATATATATATATTAACTCTTCATAATAACATATGTCCATAATAATATATATATATATGTAATAATGTATATCATATATATATATATATAACTATGTATATATATATATATATATATATGTATATGTATATGTATATATGTATGTATATATGTATATATATATATATATATATGTATATATATATATATATACATATATATATTCTGGTTTGTACAGAAAGATAAGGCCATTGTCTTGACATGTAAAATGTGGCATCAGTGTGCTTGGGACTACACAAAATAAACACGGAGAGAACTGTTGGCTAATACATCTGGTGTTTGGCATCAATAACAGCTCAGTCAGCATTGTTTTACAACTCTGTGTGACTATACTGTAAGTCAGCTAAAACTACCCAGCTATGGCCTGAAACAGATTGGAGACATCTCTGTACACATGGCAGACCAACTCTTTTGTTCAACTCCTACTTTTGATAACACGGACAACCCAACGTCAATGCACACAGACCTGAAAAACAAAAAAGCACACAAACAAAACACCTCCAATCAGTGTCTTAGCCGATGACACTGTACTCGCGCTGTGGGGTGTCACAGGGGAATGCTGTATTGTGAGATCTGTCCTCTAGCTTTTACACTGTGCTTTTTACACGCACTCTCACACACACAAAATGCACAGAAATACACACCTTTCACTAGCACACACACTCAAAGGCAGGGGTCTTGCTTTCAGCCAGCACTCTCACTGTGCCTGCAAGCGCAGAGTCAACTGTTTTATCCACACTGCCGATGGGAACAGCCTTGCATCTTCTTCTGTCACACTGACACAACAAGAGAAATGCAGCGAGAAATACAAAGCCAGAGAGATCGAGAGAAAACGGGAAAAGTACAGAAACGGAGAGGGGAAAAGGAAAAGGAAAAGGAAATTCTCTCAACCTGAGACCTGTCATATTTCATCTCCCCTAATGTACAGTACAGACAGATAAGGAGACAAGGAATTACGGTGGCCACAAGTAGTGTGTTGAGGAGAAGAGAGGGGAGGGGGCACCAAAAAAAGTGATTGATAGGTTGTCATTTGGTGTTGCTGATGTACATACATGCTGTAAGAAACAGATGAATCCTTTTATTATTATATTAATCAATAGTTAGTATATCAGTCTTTTCTTGTGACCATGTCTGCATAATAAACAACCTCATGTAGGTTCCTGACCTTAAGGTAGAGACTTCATGACGTAATACCTGCTAAATGGGAGTACCTTTGCGGTTCTACAGTAAGCATAAGAGGGATCATAAATACAAAAAAAAGTCCTTACATTATAACTGTACGGCTTGTTCCCGTGATTAGCATTTTCTTTGATTTCAAAAGACAGCGAAGAGAAAAAATGAGGAGAAAAGGCAAATGAGCAGCTGATTATGCACCAGAATGTCTCTAAGTAAGAAAAAAATAAATGGTGGCTGCTTTGCTAATGGTACTTTGCAAGCTAGATTTTCACCCAGTTTTTGTGTTGATGATAGATCTTTTTAAATCATTTTTTTCACTCATTTTTTATTTCATGTACTATAAAATAAATAATGAGCCATATGTACTAATGGTTTATAGCACATAACGTGTATGATTTGGTTTAATGTGACGTATTCCTATAATGGTTTTGTGGGACATTTATATTTAGCAAGAAGTTCCTCCCATTATGGAACTCTCCCCTTTACAAACCTTCTACCAGGTTTTTTTTTATCATTGGAAAGTACAGCAGAGGAGACAAACTGTGTCACATATTTCTCATCCTTGCTACAAACCTGTTTTTGACAGTAGTCAAAAGAGCAGAATTTTAAAATTGTCCAATCCATTCCTCTCTGGGGCAGAACAGGCAGTGATGCTTGATGTAAAAAGGATGTCTCTGATGGCTACACCAGGAAGAATGTGTGAGAGTGATAAGGTATTTGTATTCTATGCTACAATATATGTACATGTGAACTTGTGTGGGTGAAAATGTGTATGAACATTTGCTTTGATCTCTGAATTTTCTGTTATTATTTTTTTATTTGTGAGCCCGTTTATGTGTTGCCATGTGTGTGCGTGCGTGCTCGTGCTGATGTGTGCTGCAGTAATAGAAGCTGTCCTGCAGCACACAGTCTGGTGTTTGCAGCCGGAAAGCTGTCATAAACAATCTGCTCTAGCGTCAGTTAAACAGCAAGCGTGGGAGAATTGGGTGCTCTATAGGCTACAACCAGCCCCACGCTCTCTAAATAGACCAACCCATCTGCCTAATGCACTGAAATCAAAAGGAGCAATGGATATCCCATATGACATTGCGATAGTTATGCGACAACAGGTTGGCAAGGACTTGGTGGGACACTGGCCGGTGACTCTGAGAGGTGTTGAGCGTTGACACTGAGTGAAGTTGAAGTCAATCTTATGCTTCACTGTGAAAACTGGCAGACTGAGGATGTGTTCCTGCAGGAAATGTGGCTTTTTCAGGTTCAAATGATTTCACACATGAATGTGATGAGGTTGCTGTAATGTGTGGTAGAAATAGACTCCAGCCCATAAGGTAAAATACCCTTATACTATTGTAGCCGGACAAATGCAGTATATCCCATTAATATATTTAATCATCATGGTAAACCAGAACAAATAGTTTATACCATTGAACTGTGTAGGCTAAATGCCTTTTGAATGGCCAAAGAAACAGGTCCGTCTGTCTGTCCAACACATTAGGACAAATGTTGACAGCTGACCAAGTTCCCATAAAATTCTATATGACAATTCATGTTTCCCAGGGGGTGATTGCAAAATATTTTGGTGGCCTCTTGATCATCTGTCAAGCACCACCAGCAGGGCAAAATGTCCTCAATCAACCTTTTAATCCATGGCAATGTGTCTTGAATAGCTTGATTTCCATGAAATCTGCTGTAGAGGTTCTGGTCCCCATGAAGATGAATCATATTTTGTGATGGCTAAGTTTTCCACTTGTAAAAGAATAAATATTGGAATCTGATGTGCACAGGCCACAGGGTTGTAGATATCCAGTATAGTTTGCTACCTGCCTGTAAGCTGGACCTGACCGGCTGGAGTTCTAAAAATGTACTGTTCAGTGCGCAGGTCCATGCACCATGTCTCTCATACACTTTTTCTTCTTGGGGGTCGGTACATGTGCCAACATTTTTCTCTCCCGCAGCTCAAAATGAGCTATAATAATGATAATAAGCTATAATATATCTGCAGGGGTTTGATAGGTTTGTTGATCAATACCAGTGACTCAGCAATTGCTTCACTACCCACAGGGATTTCTGGCTTTGAAAAACTATGTTTCCAGCCTTCACTACATCGTGAATCAGTCATCCTCCTCTCTCAGTTTAAGCTTTTCAATGATGGAGCATGCTGCTATGGGCAAGCAACACATTTTACGTTAGCTCATGAACTGTTTCTTATCACTTTAAGAGTTTGACCTAGGCCATGTCAATTATATTTCACCGCTGGCTGTGCCAGAGATTTACAATGTAAGTACCATCTATACATAAATTAGATCTATAGTTCTAGGTAGGTATCGGCTATTTTCTGGTGTTATCCTGCTCATGTAATAATATTCCTCCTTTAGTAGTGCAAGTTTTGAGAATCAAGCTTGCTCTGTGCTTACATAAACATATTTTTGCATAATGCAGTGTGTTGAAAAGCAGACCTCAATATCAAAACCAAGATGATCAGATGGCATTAAACATTTATCAACTAGATTTAGGAAAAAAGACTACCACCTCCCATCTACATTTCCAAATAATTTTCTATCCTTCAAATGTGGCTTCTATATATTCTTTAATTAGACGTGAGGACAGACCATTTGCATTCCTCCTGAACTTTTTAGGTTCACACTGAATATTGACTGCACTCAATCTTTAGCTTACCAATATACTTGCCTTGTATTTGCATACAAATGGCCTCCAAAGTTAGGCTAAACTTCACACATGTGAGAAATGTGGTTGCACATATGCCAACATGCTCAATACTCGCACAGCAGGGACCTGTGCAGAAACACAAACCATCCCAAAGAATACACAAGTTCATTAAAAAGGTGTGTTCAGTAGATTGTGACATTTTTCTTTTTAGATGAAATACTTAATTAGTGCGAGAAATGATCCCATGAGAAAAACAATGACATCAAAAAATCTCAGCTTGTTTTTGTATTCTGCATTTTTCATACTTTCCTAATTCGAGATATGACTATTGTCCCTGATGGCGAATATAATTTGAGGGTTCTGTGTAGAAAACATTCCCTCTATCAGAGGAGTTGTTTTCCAGCCGTGGAGACTTTCTCAAAGCTGCAGCTGTTGTTTCATTTCTAACACCTCCCCGTTCCTGCATCTCAAAGGGATACATTCCAGAGCAATCGTTTGCACGTTGCTTTAACACTGTGCCATCTGTCAAGTTGTAAAATCCCTCCCAGTTTCTAAATAATAGGAAGTGAAAAAAAGAAAAAGAAAAAAACTTCAAATGAAACCTAAAAACTTTTTAGTCACGCTAGCAGTGGTTGGTCAGTCCACCACTTTGATCAAGACTGAAGTATCTGAAAAACCATTGGATGGATTGCCATGAAATTTTGTACGGACATTCATGTTCCCCAGAAGATGAAGCATACTGAATTTGGTGATGATGGTGACTGACTTTCCCTTTAGCACTGCCAGCCAGTTCTGTGTCTCTCAGTCCAGTGATGCGCTGGAGGTGGAGATTGTGTTGTCCCACAATCTAAATGCTGTGTTTGATTTCCCAGACACTTGTCCTTATCTTTCTTCACGTCCTCCCATAGCAAGGTTAAAATAAATTACAGCTTTTTTTTCTGCTCGCAAGATGATCTTTTTTGGGGCTTTAACTTTAAAATTACCATTGTATAATTATTTTTGTTTATCTCTGCCTTAGACATATCAGTGGCTCTCTGTCGCCACTAATTAGGTGTCTTATTAAACTTACTTCCTGAGCAGGGAAACTATTCAGCCAACACTGACTGGATCTGTGTTATCATGTTCAATTGATTAGAAGTGAAAGGAGTTCTGATGTCACCTCTTAGATTGTCATTGATTGTTTTTCTCTCTATCAAACAACAAGAGAACAAAATGTTCAGTGCCCATACTCATTGGACTCTTTTTCTCTTTCATTGCACACCTACTCTTCACAGCTGGATGTCTGATAAATTGATTCAGATTCTGTGCTCCCCTTTGTTATATCATGATGTCTTGTAGGTTGGAATTTCTTGGGTTACTTGTAGAAAGAGCAGCTGGGGTTAATCAGCACCTTATGCTTTTTTAGAAACCTGTATTAGCTCTTGCAATTGAAATATTACCCAGAGCTGCTTCTGAATTTAAGGTTTCTGGTAGATGGCGTGTCTTACATCACATGCATGCTATGTAGATTTCTACCTTCTAGCCTATCCCATTGTAAAACCAGTGCACGTTCAGCATGTCTTCCCTATTTCCCTCTCAGAAGAATGACGGTCCTAAAACTCTCACCACCGGCTATATTCCCATGACGGATGTTTATGACAAGGATTTGATCCACATATTTCTACACACACATGCGCACACACTAAATACACTCAAGCACGAACAAACATGTACAGACACACCCACAGCGGACAAAGTGAATGACATTCCAAAGGAGATAATTCATTGTTATGGTTTTCCAAACCAGCTGACGTGCCCATTTCCAGCATGCAGGCCTGTCGGAATTTATAATAAGATGCTTATCATTATGCAGCATTGCCAAGGAAGACAGGCAGATTTTGTAAATTAAATTTACACAAAAAGGACAGTGAAAATCAACCAGCTGTCAAGTAAGCGTATTCTGGTTTAGATTTGTGTAGACGCAGGGTGCATTTCTTTCCCATTTTTACATCAATTTTTGACACGTTCTGAAGTGTCCTTTTACTAAAATGCTCATGGCCTTTTTTCTCAGTACCCAGTGTCCACTTTGATCAGACAAGGGAAGGGAAGAGGTGGAGGGGAAAAAAAACTTTGCAGCACGACACCATATCAGGACTGAAATGCAAAGAAAACTTGATGTTAAATCTTTACTCCAGCTCTCTTTCAGGGACTTACAGGGAGTCTGTACATTGTATCTAAGAACTGTGAGTTCCCAAATGCTCCCTAGAGTCTACATACTGTACTGTACCTTTGTCCCTCCCTTCTTTCATTGCTAAAACATACTCTCTCCATTTTCTCTCACCGTCCTCTTCCACTGTTACCACCACATCATGTTGTGAATAGTAAATCTTCAGTGGTGAGCACATGGGCTGTGGATGGGATAGGGTGAGGGACAAGAATGAAAAAAAAACTTCAGCAGTAGCAATGTAAATACTTTCCCAGACTTTAACTGCCTTTTGTACTAACCCCTGTGGCGATGTGCACTTGAAGATGTTCTGCAGTGGATTCTGAAAATACCACAGTATATGCCAATTGATAAAACATGTCAGCAACAGCAAGAACTGCTTCACACAATCACAAAAAAAAATCAATTGCAAGATTAGGTATATTCCTCCACCAATCAGTCTGTAGCACTATTGGATAAATAAGCTATTTTCTGAGGAATGTTGTGATTTGTTGCATCAAATTGAACATTGAGCCTGTTGTACTGCATTTTCACCATATGATTATTTTAATCTCACCTTATCAACCATTTAAAGTTTCATAGTCAAGCCTTTCAAGTTAATCATTTGTTTACAAGGCAAACGAGTTAAAGTAACCAATAATTTCTGACAGTTGAAACATAGCTGTTCACCCTGTCTTGTTTTCTTTACCAAACACTTACATCTCTTTGTGACTGGTTTGTGACAAGTGAAATGAATTGCTTTTTGAGACAGAAAAGGATCTTTGGAAATCTGCAGGGATGTAAAGGGAGAAATAAAATCACACGCGTGGTGTGTATCATTATTTCCTTGACAGGTGATGCAGGTTGAATCACATCAACTGCATTTAGTTTGCTTGGGTCACGTGAAGCTGAGCTAATGTTGCTGTTCTTGCTATATGTGCCTTATTTGATGCATCAACAAATTAGATGTGTACTTGTTACTTTTTTATGAGCTACAACAGATGTGTTGTGGGATCACTCCATCTTGTTTTCCAGAGTTTTATAATGTACAGGTGGCCTGTTGTCCTTGGCTAATCCTCTCCTCTCCCTTACTCCTCTTCTGTCCTCTGTACTTTTCTGTAGTACCCTCTATCTCCTTTCCTCAGTGCCCACCACTCAGCATTTACTGCTACTGTGATCTGACCCAGTGTGTGTCTCTCTCTCTGCAGTACCACTGCAGCTCCATCAATCACTCACACACACACACACACACACACACACACACACACACACACACACATTGAGCAATTCAGAGCTTATCGAGAGAAGACAAAGATGGCTCTGTGATAGACACACAGGAAGAAGTGTGGGCTAGTTACACATGCATGCACTCACTACACTGTCAATTCATAAAGCTGAGAAGTAGAGAATTAATTATTTTCAAATGTGCTGACATTATTTAAATCTAGAGTTATCTCTATGTATAGATCTTTGAGCCTGAATGGAATTTTCCAATTAAGAGAAGTAAAGAGGGGAAGGGTGTGTGCACATATCTGGATGCATTTGCCTGTGCATCCACACTCATGCACACAAGTCAGTTTCTGTGTTTTTGCCTCTGTGTGCTTCCTCAGACTCCTGATGATAAACAAACACACATCAGCTTACTGGATGTTCAATTGCATTGAAAGTTGGACATTTCAAATTGGTGAGAATAGGGAGCAATTGACATTCTTAATTTTTGTCTTTGACAAATACTATTCTCCACTCCACTTGAGCAATGAAATGGGCATTATTGCAGAAAATCAAATAGTATATGGCAATTCATATTATTAAAAAAACAAAACGAAATGAAATATTCTTGAGATTCCATACAGCGGGTATTCATATACTGAAATGGCATTAAGTAAATCCACAAAGAGACATTTATTATATTTGTGCATCCACAATGAAAATTGGTTCAGAGCATGGTTCAGTTAAAATAAACCACTTTCAGTTAGTGGATGTTGAGACCATTAACTCCAGACCCCTAACAGCATCATTGTGGCTTTCATTTCATGCCTTTTCCATGTGGAAAATGCCAGGCAGAAATTGCTGTTTCTTGCATAGTGGGACTAATTTCACATGAAAGGCAAAATATCTCAGGACAATATTGCCAGCTAATGATATGCCATGCTGCTAATTAAAGAATTTCACTGTGTCTCGACTAGAGAATGACAGAGCATCAAAACAGTAGCAATTACACTACACCATCAAAATAGTTTTTATTTCTTTACATAAGGAAGGGAAATATATTGTTCAGACATTACTGCCTTTAATCATTAAAAAACTAGCGAGACTAACTGTAATTTGCTGCTTTTTAATAATTTAGTGCCATTTTTCAAAGCCTCAAACTCAAGCTCCTTGTTCCATTTTATGGTGTGTGTTTTGCAGATTGCACGGTTGCACTGCTAATGAGCAGTGAGACAAACTACTCTTCACATTCGTTCCCCCTCAGAGTGGTATTTCAGAATTAATCATCTTTAATTACCAAAAAGTTGGAACATAACAAGGTAATATTTCTGTTTAAAATGAATGTGTCTGCACAAGGTTTTAAAGATGAAAGGCTGACGATCATGCATTGTCAATATTTTAGCTATTTTTGTTTTGATTTCTCTGTGATTCTTTCTTTCATTGTCCTTGATGATTTATCTCTGTGGTTTTTAACTCAGTCTCAGACATTTGTTTGTTTGTTTTCTCTGCATTGCTCTGTAATGTCCAAGAGGCTCTGGTGACGGTCGTTCTTTGACGTCTAGGTGTGTGTTTCTGCGGATGTGACTGTTCACATGCACACATGCATTATAGGTACGTGTGCATATTAAACACTGTGTATATACAGTGTTGTCATTTTTTTTCTTCCTTTTTTGGACTGTGCACATAGCCCCACACCAATAAGTACATGTTTCCACTTCACCATATGTCCTCTTCCTCGTGGCTGGCACACACTTTAGTGACACTACGGCGGGCCTTGATGTGGTCATGCATGCATGCATTCCCACTGCGACCTCACAGCAGGGAATGACTGCACTGACCCACAGTGTTATGGTCCTGGCTGGGAACAGGGCCAATCTGTGACCCTCACCACACTCTGCCAAGCTGTGTGGTCACTGTAAACTGATTGGCTCAACAAGTGTGGTCAAAAGGCCACTAGAAAGGAGCATCATATTTTGAAGGCTCACCAATTTGAGCCAATCCATGGATGGTTTGGAGTGTTACTTTCATCAAACAAATACCTAGTAAGCTTTCATTTTTCAGAGCTATAATGAAGTCTGCTGATATTATGGTATGGAATCCAAATAGTTCCAGCTGTTGGTTCTCATTACTGTAAGAGCCTTCCACCTGCAAACCACTGGAAGGTTTTTATTGTGAAGGAGATTTTGAGTTAGTCACATAGATTAGATACATCTGGATACAGATGCTTTTTTTCCTTGGCAGTTTTGAATATTTTAAGAAAGATATGACAAAATAATAAGCAGCCACAGTGAGTTGTTAGATGAAGAGGTGCAGGCGACAGGTGCTGACTGCAGTTTGGGCGAATGTCAAACCTCACACATGTCATCAAGGTAAACAACACCTTCTACTGTGTACTCCAGTCATGTGGAAAAGGACCCATGCAGTGTCTGCATCATGGGATTTAATCAGTTACTCACAGCCCTGCTCTCACACAGCACAGGTATCCTAAGTTTGCCAGCCGTATGGAAATTCAGCTGTAGTCTCCTCTGTTGAAACTCTATGATGAGAAAATGGACCTACAATAGACAAGTAGCTGCTTTTGTTGTGTATGTGTGTCTTCATTTGAGTGCATCAGTTATTCATTTTTAATTAATTGTTTCTGGATTCAACATTGTATTTGGGACATCCGCATTTTTCTCCCATTCCATCTCCCTTTGTTATTTATCTTACTCTATTATAATGATTTCTTATTACACTGTTCCTCTCCATCCCATGCACGATTTTCTTGCTGTCTTACTATATATATGATTTTTTTCTTTTTCTTTCCTTGCTCTCCATCAGTGGCATCCTCCTTTTTTCTGACACTCTTTCTGCCTCCTCCATCCCTCACACTCTCCTTCTCCTCCACTGAGCATTCTTCCTCTACCTCTAAAGCAGCCCTCAGAACCAATCCATTTCCACCATATCCTGCTTCTGAAAATAATTACCCTAAGATGGAAGATGGAGAGTGGGAGAGATGGAGCGGGAGAATATGGCCACTGATGGCAGGCAGTATGACGGTGTAGGTGAAGGAGTGTGAGACAATCAGGGGGCAACAGGGCGGAGAAAAGAGAGAAACACAGATGGAGAAATGATAAAAGAATAGAATATATGAGAATGGAAGAGGAAAAGTTCAAGAGAGAAAAGCAGAGAGGAGTATGAGTTTGAAAACCCGGTGAGCCTTCCCATATCGCCTCAACTGTGCAGTGTTTCAGAAACAAATTTAGCCAATTTCTAATCCTCTCCATTAGCAGCAAAGGTAATAATCTCATCTGAGAGCAGCGGATATTGTTAACATCCCTTGCTCCAGAAACATCAGTTAATACATGATAAGCAAACACAGTTAGCGCTTTATTGCCACAGCACAAACAAAGCTAACTGCCATAAGCCTCGTTTTGTATTGCTTGGCCATGAGCAATGCTAATTCCTGTTAACGCTGCCAGGTATTACTGACACAGAGAACAATGCTAAATCCCCGTTAGCGAACCCCAGCCACTGCAGAGGCTTAGCACAGCTTGGGTTTCCATTAGCTTGGCAGTATATATGTACACACACACACACACACACACACACACACACACACACCCACACCCAGTCCCATGATTCCCATTAACCTGAGGGAGCCCCTACGTGGCTGGGAGAAAGAACCCTAATTTGTCAGCCTGCCGTGGGTCTTGGAGCTGAAGGTTGTTAGCAAATAGAGTTCACCTCTAATTACTGCTGGACTTCCCTTAGCATGAGTGCGCATATGTATGTGTGTGTGCACATATCCTATATGTAAGTGCATTAGTGTGAATGTACATGCAACATCAGACACTAGTGTGTGTGCTTGCATGTGTGTTTCTGACTGTTGCTGCGTTTATTTCTATGCTGTGTATCAGCAGCAGAATCTGCTCCTTGTGTAGTGAACTCAGACTGAACTCGGATTATCCACAATTTTTAATTACGTGAGTCCAAAGATAGAAGGCTTCATGTCGCATCCCTGTCAACATCTCCCCATCTTTGCATTTGTTTCTATGTCTCTGCATAGCTCTCTTCTAGTGGTGTATTTCTCTCTTTGACTGCTTGCCTCCCCTCCTTCATTCATCCTCTCTCTCTCTGTCTGGTTGGAGTGCAGCACATCTGGTGAAAACAGCGCTTATTGATTATAGGATTATATAAGCTATCAAACTTGTACAGTCCTCCATGCCCTCCTTGTTCTCTCTCCTCCCTCCTCCCTCCTCCCTCCTGCCCTCCTCCTAGCCCTGAGTCCAAGATAAAAAAAAATGTATATATACTCAAGCCCACAGGGTACTTGTGGGGTCCAGCTAAATCACTAACACTAATTCTTAACACCTGTCAGCAATTCATAGTTATTTATTCTTAGAGGTTTAGTCTGATGATATATGAGACAGCCAGGTATGAGTCGAAGATCAGGGTCGGCCACGGTGCGGTGCCCCCTAAGCCCTCGTGGGGAGTCAATATTCGGCTCAAGGACACTTCAGCAGGGCATATGCTTGATGACAGAGAGACTTCAATTTGGATCCTCTGTTTGAAGGACAGTGTCTTTATCAGTGGGTCACCATGCTGTCAAATTGAAGAATGGATTGGATGGGAATCTACAAGTGAGGGAGAATGTTGTACCAGGACTGGGTTCCGATTTTTTTTTTAAATTTTTTTTTTCTTTTTTTAAACTTTCCTCACTTTTTTAACATACAAACCATTCAGGTAGCAGGATTATCATTTTCAGCCAGCACTGAATGTCACATTTGCTGTTAAAATGACAAACAGTGCCAGCAACAGATTATATTAGCTGTAGCTAATTAACAATAATTCCATAAGTAACTCGCCCACAGGCCAAAACAAATGTGTGTTTTTTTAGCTGGTGTTGGTGCTGGGCCAAAGATCGTTTGTTAGAGAAAGAAAAAACAATTTCTAACACCAATTCATGAAGTGGACTGTGTGGTTTTGCAGATCAACCAGACCAACAGTGGTGTGTTTCCTGTGGTTAAATGTTGTTGCTGATTGCATCACGTCAGTTTCTTTATTCAGAATCCTCTCAGTTAAACTTTCATGAATATCGCATCAATAATTTAAGCCTATCAATATAGCAGTTCTGATTCAGCACTTCCAGTATTTGGAGCAAATAGCTTGTGAAAAACATGGTGTGCCAAAGTAAGTAGACTGTTTCAGTGTGTCAGATACATAACCATGATTTTATGTTTTATGCTGCTCATCTCATTTTCAGGTTGTAGCTATGTAGGTTATGAGCATTAATTAGACTACCACTCATAACATCTTAGCCAACAAAAGGTAATGACAAATCTCAACTCAATCTTTGCAGGTTTTTAAAATTTTTTGTATAACTTTTATAATGGATTTGATGTATCAATATGAAAGGACTCTGATTCGATAAGCAGATCTCATATTGGATTTAGATATTTTAAAATGTTTTCAAGCCCCAATTCTATACCACTAATGTGTCTTCCTGTCTAGGCCAGCATATATATATGTTTCCTGTTTTGGCCCCCCACCAACCTCTCCTCATCACCCTCTTTCTGTAAGGCAAATCAGACATATTGGACACCAGCATGGGACTATTTTGAAAGGAAGTTAATTGGGTATGTGCATAGAGGCAAGTGCATGCATGTGTGAATTTAACACATATGCCACACAAGTTTTTTTTTGTCTTGCTACACTGCTTCACCCTTTCCCCTTCATCCCTTCTCCCTGTGTTCGTCTTTTACTGCCAGTCAGAACATATTGTTTCTCAGCATGGCAGAGTTTAGGGCTGACAAAGGGGTGGAGGGCAGTGGAGGGAGGGATATTATGGGTTTCAGTTGCCAGATTGGCAGCAAATCATCTTTATGAGCACACAGGAGGGCAGAGAGAGGCTCACGATTTCTCCCTGACTTCTGTAGAGGAAATGACTGAGGCCCATCCAGACCACACCAACAGCCAGTGATTCATTGATTGCTCTGATATTGACCCATGGTGAGGTATTCACAGCGGTGAAAATGGACACAAACTGTGCATGTTTTATTATTTAGTATTTCAGTGTATTTTTTTCTGTTTCTCTGCTTCCCTCATCTGTTTCTGTTAAAAGTTGTGGTACACTTGTGATACATGGAAATCAGGTGTATGCACAATAATAGACAAGCACACAGTTAAATGTGGTTGTATATTGTACAAATGTATATTTGGTCATTTGTGCATGTTCGCACGTGCACACACACACACACACAGGCAAGTACAAACATATTTGTGTTGTGTTAAGTTTGATTGGTGTAGTTCCCCCCTATGTATGATGTACCAGAGACAATTTCACACATGGGATCTCATGCTACAATTTCTCATTGCGGTGATATGGGGGTAGGTGAGTGTCTGTGTGTGTGCCTGCACATTAGTACCTCTGCATGGCATGTGTGCCTGTGTGTGCGCCACTTGATATTGGAGACTGGAAAAAGTTAAATTTATGGATGGAGAAACAGGAAATACTCCACTTTTAATAACCAGCATACTGGAAAATTCCAACTAATTCATGTTAAATATCCTCTGAGAGTAGACTTGGATATAAATTCATAGCTCCAGGTGAAGTGATATTTTACAATCATAACATTAATATTAGTACACAGTCCCACTGATTATTATTATTTAAACCCTATATATCATGTACTGTGTATCTAACTACACTTTTAGTAATCATTGGGCTTCTGTGGCCCAAAGGAATTCACTTGCTTAAGAGCAGTTGTTAGTTGGAATCCAGCTGTGTAATTGAGGGTATATGCAGGTATAGATTATTTATCCATTTCACTTTCTCGCCATGATGAACTATGCTTATCAACCTAATTACAACTGGCACAGAGTGGCAGCTAAAGAATTCCTCAGCCCTGCAGCTTTCCTGGATGAATAGCCACTGCAGCCTGTTCATTTTCCAGATACTGTAAACTGCATAATTGGCAGTACTGTAACACATATCTCACTCTCCCAATTATCTGAGAAAACTCAAATAAACTATACCGTTTATTTCTTTTCCTGAAACAGCCAGACAAATTTTAAACACATTTCTTTAGCCAGGGAAAGGTGTGTTTCCAAAATATGTGTATAATTTTGGTGTTACAGTATATTAATATACTGACACTTCCCTGACACTACTGACTATACTAACGCTTTAGTTTTTTTGTCAAGATACACAACTTGTCGGTGAACAACATTCTGACAAATCCATGCAGCTACATTGAATGTTGGAAGATACCCATGATAGATAGATAGACAGACAGACAGACAGACAGACAGACAGACAGACAGACAGACAGACGTACTTTATTGATCCTGTGAGGGAAATTATGTTACAGCAGCAGCACATCAACAATACAATAAGAATAACCATAAATTAAAAGCAATTGCATCTGCAGAATATCATTAAAAAATGAATAAAAAATTCTCAGAATATAATAATAATAATAATAATAATCCATCCATCCATTTTCTATACCGCTTATCCTCTTAGAGGGTCGCGGGGGGCTGGAGCCAATCCCAGCTAACATTGGGCGAGAGGCGGGGTACACCCAGGACTGGTCGCCAGTCAATCACAGGGCTGACACATAGAGACAGACAAACATTCACACTCACACCTACGGACAGTTTAGAATCACCAATTAACCTAACTTGCATGTCTTTGGATGGTGGGAGGAAGCCGGAGTGCCCGGAGAGAACCCACGCGGACACAGGGAGAACATGCAAACTCCACACAGAAGGGCCCCAGCTGGCCAGCGGGTGCGAACCCAGAACCCTCTTGCTGTGAGGCGACAGTGCCAACTACTGCACCACCGTGCCACCATAATAATAATAATAATAATAATAATAATAATGATAATAATAATAATAATAGGAAGTAAAAAAATAAGAAAAGAGCAATAAGAACAGGTGTGCAAAAATGGCAGTGAATAATATATACAATATATGTATGATACAAACAGTATGTACAGATGGTAGTGCAACAGTGTGTTCACCTGTCACACAGATACTATATACTACTTAACTAAATATAGTTCAGTACCTAGTTCCCACCTGTTTCTTTTGCTCTTGATCAGTGTTACTGACCTTGCTTATGATAGCAGTGTTCTTGAAACAGAGAATCGTTGCATTTGTGTTTCTGTTCGAGCTCCTTTGATACCAATATACCCACTAACCAATAAGCCAAATCCCACAATCCCACTATGGTCTGTGCGTGATGGTATTTTAATGGCCTCTGAAATGAAAGCCATCCCCACCTGAGGAACTATGGGACATAATTAATAATCCTTTATTGTTATGAGCGTTGTACAATAACCTTACTTCACTGGAAGAAAATACAGTTGGCCACCATAGTCTTCTTTCTGTTCTGCAATATTAGCATGAAAAAGCAATCATTACTTACCGAGATCTCTCAGGGCAAGATTTGCTAAGCTGCTTTTTTCCTTCTTTGTAGACATATTGTGCACTTAAAGTTCTGCATGTGATGTATCAAACAGGTGCACCAGCCTGGAGGCACAGTTTGACCATTATCTGACGAATGCTGCGCACCGTCAGGAAGTATTGCACCAATAATGGGAGGAGAAAAGTGTGGCTGAGTGCATTCTGTTGGATTAGCTAATCTTTCTGTAATATACATGGGCCAGTTTGCGCTGTCATTTCTCCATCTCTCAAAAAAAGGTGCAAATAATACAAGTGGATTATAGTTGGAAGGAGAATCTTAAATGAGCCTATCCTCCACTCAATGACAGCACGCAAATAAAATAACAATGAAGCTGCACTGAACACAAACATGTAGTAAATGATAAATTCATTAATTGAACAAAAAATTCACAAAGAAAAAAACAGTAATGATACAAAGCACGATAATGTGAGCTGCTAATGGCGATGCTGTCTTTTTTTTATGAGACTTTTAAAGTGTGCATTATGGTGCAATTAGCTTGGGATTCTGGTGAATTATTGGCCGTATCTGCACCATCTACACCTCTCCACCTGTTCAAATGTTCAAATCTGTGCTTTTGCTGGATCAGTTGCTCAATTGGGTCAGCTGTTTCTACTGCAGTACTCTTAAGTATTTCTATTTATGAATACTACATTTTGATTTCTTTTCTGAGCATGCTGATCTTTTGAACTCAAAGAATGTGACTGGAAGTCCCAGTCGTTGATTGCGTAATGAGCTGTCCCTTAGTAAATCAGGAGCTAATTGCATGCAGATTGTGAGTGCAGATTGAATAAAAGCCATGGCGCAAATTTGCCTTGCACTTTCATGTATGGATTTAGCCTTCACCACACCCACTCCATTTATTAGGGGAGCCACTTAAGCCTGCCACATTGTAGCTATCGGCCATGCTTCAGGCCACACAAGATGAACAACGCATACATAAACACCTACTCTCCTTTGCTCTCTCTATCATGCTTTTTGGATTTCTGCTTTCTATCCCTTGTGCCACACTCACACATAAATGTGTCTAAATACAGTGTCTCTCTCTCTCTCTCTCTCTCTCTCTCTCTCTCTCTCTCTCTCTCTCTCTGTCGGCCAATTTTAACCTGCCATTCCTTTGCATTCACTCTCAAACACACATCTGTGCACACCTTCATACACACTCTTTGGAAGATAGAGCGTATCAGTGACAGAGGGTCATGCTTCATGCAACTCTGAGCAGACCAGTCCTGGTTGAGAGTTCCCTGAATCAGGCAGGTATAACTGATCTGACCTGGCACCAAGTGGGCAGGTCAAACAGCCAAGCATATCGCCAACAGGACGACAGAGAGAGACCAAAATGCAGAGTAATGAGGTGTTGATGGAGTTGTTGTTTTGATAGAGTGAAAGAGAAAAGTATTCACAACCAGAGATGTGAAACTGATTAATGGCATCAACTGCTGTAGTCTTTGAGGAGACTCTTGGCCTTCTATGTCACATTGTGCTGATCTTTCTTCTTCTCTTTCTGTCTCTCTGGGTTCTATTGATGGAGCAAGCCTAGTACAAGCGGTTTTTTGATATGCTGAGATCATTTGAGTGGGGTTATGCTAGATCATTTTATTTGTGCCCTGTACATCAGAGGTGGAGCAAAGGTGGCGGAAGATTTGTAACAGACATGCCCTGCTGCTTTCAGATAATATTGCAGATCTTCCTTTTCGCAGCCTCTAATTCATGAAAACCTTGTTTAAATGACAGGAGCAATGCTGTACTGTTGCAAAATAACAACACAAACTATAACTTTTCGCATTGTATGTCTTGCAAACTGCCAAATGTGGCACACAGTGGCATTTTGGAAAAGTGTTGGACACACCATTCACACAGCGTGTAAAATCTTGACAGTTAATAATGTTTCTCTCATCTTTACAACAATGACTTGAACTTCCTCAGAACCAATTACATTGGTGTTTTAGAAAATGTGCAATTTCGTCTTTTATGTAAAAATAATTTTAGGCAAACGTCAGTTTAAATACAACCCATATAACAGCTTCAACAAAGTGTTGATTCCCTCACATTTGTAGCAATAGGGCTGAAATTGTTGCATGTACATGTGATCAAATGTAATTGAATGCAACCTTAGTAATCACTTCAGTCAAGCCAACCAGCATAACAATGCATTACATTTTTTGTTTGTTATTGCAGCCTACTGTGAACCCCTCGGACAACAGTATTATTTGCAGAATCTGGTCTGTGCTCTCATCTTCATTTGGATCCACATTTCTCATGCACCGTTACGATTGCCTCTGCTGTTTTAAAAGTTTTGAGAAAAGTAATGCGACTGGCTGATAATAATAGTTCACCGTAACTCTCCAATCTACAATCCACTTCACCTAAGCCTGTTTAACATAGTGTGCTGCAAGTGCGTTTGGATACTCTCATTGTCCCTTTTCCCCTTTCCTCTAATGTCCCTCTCACCTATTATCTGTTTCTCTTCTTTTCCCTCTCTTCCTCAACTAAAATCTATTCATCTGCCCCTCTGCCCAACGTCCCTTTCCAAAACTGCATCAAAAAACACCACAGGATTTCAACGAGGGGGCCATCCTGTCACCACAGACCTCCCATTAACCAGCCCGAGGCTCCATGGATTACCAATGACACAGAGGATCAGTCATCATGATCAGCCCTTTAATTACTGGCATAAATAATAGATGAACTTATACAGCAGACTCACAAGGGTTTATTGAGCTGGCTGGGATAACTGAATGTTAGACTGAGGAGGGTCCATGGTTATATTATTGGACAAACTGAAAAAAGTGTTGGCCAGTGTTACGTACAACAAACTGACTGCAAGGACTTGATTAGGAGAGTGTAAACTGCTGCCAGATGATTTTTTTGAAGGAGGCAGGAATAGAGAGTGGGACATAGAGGCAGACTGAGAGCTTGGTTTCCACTGAAGTATTTTATGTAAATTTTAATCTGTCAAATTGACAATTGTCACACTGGTGAAAAGTGGCGTTTGACATTTTGAAATGTTTGTTGAGACCAAATGTTGGTTGTAAAATATCCATCCAACAAGCATCTCATTAAGCACCTATTGATGGTTATAATAGTTGGTGCATTCGAATGCTCCCAAATGTCTTTTTTAGTTTTTGTCTTCAGACAGCATGAAATATGGCCAACATTAGCTGACACAAAAGCACAATATCAGCCAGTCCAGTACTGATCATTGTTTACATTTTTCTGGTTTTGTTGTGATGACGCTCCAATCTACATTTTGCAAGTCTAAACGTTGGAGACATTTTTGTTTTTGCAGCATTTCAAAAGTTAGTGTAAATTCCATCTTGACAGATGTAAATGTAGAGGGAAAGAAAAGGTACACGTGCATGTGTGTGAGTGCGCGTGTGGTTGGATGTCTGTCTTTATGTGTGGTTGCTTCATCCAAAACATCTCATTATGCGCTTGGTCTGTGCTCACATTGGCACAGGGCACCAGATCTGTTGACAAAAATTGTTTGGTGAGGGTTCCAAGACATGAAAAATGAATCTGGACCAAAAAATTTAGATTAACGGCTCAAGCAAAGAGCTGGCAGGCCTGGGGGTGGTGGTGGGTAGTTGGAGAGTGGTCAGGAAAGGCAGGGGATAGGAGGGTTGAAAGAGAAATAAGCCAGTGAAAGTGTATAGAGTGAATGAGCAGCATGAGAAGAGATTTTGTTTTTTAATGAAACATCTTCCAAGAAATGCTAATTACATCTTAAAATTCACCCACTCACATATAAACCCACAGAACAGACATGGAAAAAGGCAGACTAAATGGGAGGAAATACATAACGAAGGGTGAAGGAAGTGTAGGAGAGATGAATAGATAGAGAATATAATAACAAGCTACCGCAACCCCAGGCATAGTTAGTCATATTCCACATACACAATATATACATTTCCAAACAGAGAGAGAGTTGGGGGAAGCAATTCGTCTTTCTCCAAGAGCTCGGTTGGAAAACAACTAATTTATGAGACCAACAGGGTTGGGTTGAGACTAGAGATTTCATTTGAAAAAGAGCATGAAAAGACAGTTATCCTCAATGAAAACCTTCATTATCATTTCATTTAGAATAAATGTATTTTAGCAATGGAAAATCACCAACACTTCGTAATATCTATTCCTACAGGGATTTTTCTCTAAAAATTTGATAACCCCTCCCTCACTCTTTTTTTTTTTTTTTTTTACAGAACAAATTTCCCATTTAGAAAAGTTGGCACCTTGTCATAGAGTTAAATGGTCATTTTAATTCCCACTGCGGTATTGTGTGAATTGAAATTGAATGGGCTCCTACCCTGGGGTCTAGATGATTGCTATTCACTCCACTGCCATCCGCTATTTCATGCCACAAGGCCGTGGGAGCCCTGTGCACGGAGTAACTGATGTGATACACAACTTAATACACACTGGATGGATTCACAAAACTTTGAAATATGTGATTTGGATATCCTGAATGAAAATGTTGGACAGTGTCAGGAAAATAGTGTGTTATTCATTCTTGGGAGCAGCAGGAGATCTAGCAAGGGCTTAGTCAAGTAGTCAGAAAATCAGGTTTTCCAATACGAATTGTTTTTTTTTTATGAGATATGAATGCTGTAAACATCAGAGTCAATGTCAGAAAAACACATTGCAGTTTTCACCAAGGGCAGCAGCAAAAATGAGTATAGAATGAACATAATACCACTTTTTGTCTGTTTGTTTGGCTGGTGTTTTCACTTCTACTGCTGTCGCTAAGCACTTGACTGAACAGTGAAGTTCCACTCCGTCACTGTTGCATCTTTTACAAAAGTGTGTTTGTTATGTCCTATATTCTTCCTTTGATTTGAGAAGTGAGCTTCAGGCTGCTTCGTGACTGTGTATCTGACGCTTGTTGGACAGTGATGTCTTCATAGGCTGTAGGACCTTCCAAGACTTGAAGTCCACATGCTGAACAGAGCCTTTTGAATAATAAGATGCGACCAACTTCATTCTTTTTATGCAGTGCAATACTGTTTGGCAGCTGACGTTCAAGTTAAAGGTGCCCTGTGGAGTTTTTTTTGTAAATAAACAAAAGTTATGTTTACATTCAGAACGCATTGTGTCATCATAAAACATTTGCAAAGCCGATTTTTTTAAGTATTTAAATCCAGTGTTGTTTACGTCCATGTTTACTAGCTTACAGTCTTCTTCTTCCCTGCCTTTGTTGGCACATGACATCATTGGTGTGAGTCGATTAGGGGAATAGTGTGAAACCATCTGCAGGTATGTGTACCACGTCACCTACGTGCACGTGTGTCCTCATGGGAGTGCACAAGACAAACAAAACAGAGACCCACTCGCAGAAAAACAGCTCCATAGTGCTACTAGAGGTCACAAACTCCACAGGCAAGTTTTTTATTTATTTATGTATAAATAAAAATGTACAGCATCCACTTTGCTTTAGTGTCCATGCTTATCACATCATATATTGAGTCATACTAGTGTTTACTTCACTATTTTTATTTTAGAGTGATGACACTGGTAAATGGTACTGTAGGAACAACCATCTGTAATGCCAATTACTGAAGCCTTTTCTATGCTGCGGAACATCTGTTAATTTGTGTACTATAGCTCTTTGTGAAGCCCACTAGGGAGCTGCTGTCGTGCAATTCCAGGTGTACAGGACAACACGCGTATGTAACTGCTTGCTAATTAGCGAACGGCCATTTGACCGGTTTTTATACTCTTTCTCTGTGACCCCACGAAAAAGAGGAGCAACTTCAATTAGTTTTGGAAAGCAAATTTTTGAATCAGAGTTGCTTTAATTTGCCTGTTTTGACAACTTTACACATAATTTGACCTGGCTAAATTATACTGATATATTACAAGGCAGTTGAACAAGACAGGAATAGTGATTTAGTGCAGACGGTTCATACAGTAAGTATCCTATGTGACAGTCGGAGGGGGATTTTCTGATGATGAAAAGAAAAATGTTCTGCTGTTAATGGTTTCTTGACAAAAATATTTTTTGTAGGCTGTTGAAACAGCCCTATATTTCCATTAGTAATCAACACTGAGTACATACCGCCTTCTGCCAGCAGAATCGGCTACAGCTGTTTATCCCTGCATCTCCTCCTGCAGAACAAAACCTCTCCTAGACTGATGGACATCATGAGACAAAAATAACTAAGATGGACTATATTGAGTTCATAAATATTACAGAAGAAATGAAGTCATTGCAGGAGGCTTCTATGGCAGCAATTTAGTTAAAGACCACCTCTCAATCTGCTCCAGATGGACTTTGTCAAGCTGAAATATGAATATGGGCAAAAATGGGAAACAGAAAGCAGAGGCCCAGGCTGCTCCCAGCCACACCAGAGACCAAAGGCATACACAGACGGAGACTCTCACACTCACTGGCAGTTTGGAGAGTCAGACTGCATCTCCATGCAGCTGTTGGCACTTTTGACAGCTTCCACTGTGTTCATGACTTGAGTCCAGAAAAAGCCCCCAAGTCCCCAAACTTCAACATTCAGTGTTGTTGAGAGGACAGACTTGACAGCACCATACCAAAACTCCCCACACAATGGTTTCACAGTCATTAAATAAAGATAGCAGAGTTTTGTGTAGTGTTTTTTGCCAGTCTGCTCAGCAGTCTGGCAAAGAACACTGAATGTTCTTCACCGGTTGACTGACTTACTGACCCCATTGTTAAAACAAGCATGCAAAAGGTGAGACTTTAGCAAACTTGAAGTCCATTTAAGTTTTTATTTTTTTATTTTTTGCCTAATCCGATGATTTTCAAAATATGCATTGTGTAGGCCTTCGTGCTAAGTACTTGTAAACTGCCTCTGTCAGGGATATTTTCCTGAATGGTCAATGTGACAGGTACGACAACTCATTAAAGGAGTTTGGACCTGGCCGTTTCCCGTGTTATTATGCCACATTCTGGATGCCAAAGTTTTGTTTTGTGGCTGCAATCTGTGATTTTATGCCAACTGATCTTTAGGATGTCATGAATTTCATCCTGAATGTATTATGCTCTATTTGTATCCAACTCACTTTAGCTCCAGAGATGTGGCAGCGATGTAAGGCCCTTTGAACACGCTGGCCAAACTCTGTCTATCCATGGCTCTGGTCCCAAACGGTGGCAGCCGGCTGACACATCTCGTGGTTGCTATTTTTCCACATCCTAGTTATTTACCTTGCTGGAAATGCCACTAAGAAGACTTTGGTAGGAAGCCATTTTCCTTTGCTGTCGCCTCCTGTCTTCTTTCTCTTTCTCCCTTTTTTCATCTTATCTCTCTCTCTCTCTCTCTCTCTCTCTCTCTCTCTCTCTCTCTCTCTCTCTCTCTCTCTCTCTCTCTCTCTCTCCCAGCCTTCCTCTCTGCCCTACCTGTTTCTCCTCTCATCATACCATCATGACTAAAACTATCTGTCTCTCGCTCTCCGGGGAATAGGCTGACATTTGCGCTTGGATATTGTAGTCATTTGCTTGCCCTAAAGTACCTGAACATACAGAACCCTATTTTGCACTTGAGACATGGGCAAATATCAGCAGCTACAATCAAACACTTGAGTCCTGAGCATATGACCATGTGCTTTGCCTTCATGAATGTGCTCTACCTTTTTCACAAACCAGGCGCTGGCCACATGTGACACTGAGCAAGCATGCACTATGTTAGGCATTTTGCACATGTAACCATGCACCCTGTGTGTGCATTTGTATAGGTGTGCATATGGGCCTTCATTTCGTGACTTAATTTATATACTTTTTATAACCTAGTTTCCTTTATATTACAGCAGGACAATATCTGTGCTGCAGCAGGTGGCATTGTGCTATATCAGTGAATTATTGATAGTTATGATCCTAGATTTCTTTCAGAGATTAATTGGTAACAAGGAAAAACAGAGGCTGCCCTTTCTCTCACACATATACAGTATACCTATGTGGGAAACCTTGTACTGCTCTTTAAACATCTCATAGCAATATATCACTTCAGTGTATTACTATTGTTGGTAAAGGTGCATTCCTTTTAAGATGCTTATAATAGGAAAACAGACATTGTCAGATTTATTGCGAGTAATTTCAAGGCCGTAGCCTAACCCAAATTCCCTACTCAGCACTAAAAGTCCAAACATTTAGTAGGGTACCAGGGTGTCCTGATACAGTTAGATCTACCATTGTATTTTCAATTTTCTGCAGGTTAACTTATATATATATATTTGTTATGAATGACCAAATCAGGTATATAAAGTGAAAAGCATTCTTCCACTGTTAAGATTACTGTGCACTATTTGTTGTCGTAAAATTTAATTATAGAAAATGGTTTTCAATGAATGTGAAACATAGGCCTTAAGACTTCAAATACACACAATTCAGATTAAACAAAAGAACATTTGGCTGGTTTTATTCAAACACTAGCCACATTTTGAAGATAAGCAGCCTAACATATAAAGCAGAGTAACAAAGCCACAAAATAGGCCGCATTGATCTTCCCAGACATGTCACAATATGTCGGCTTCACTACAACAACCACCCTTTACCTTTTCACTGCTGTGTCCTTGGTTCTTTGTTGTCACCCCATCATCATGACCAGACCAACATTCCTATTAGTGAAGATTAAAAATGAAGAGTGTTCCCACAAAATATTGTGGTTTTCTAACCTCAAAATTCATCAGATATTGTGTGTAACTTTACTTCACACAAAACACAACAATATAAACATATATCTTATCTTATAACTTAGTCTTTGTTGACAACTATACACTTAAAGGAAGTAAATTCAGTTTCATTTTGAGAAAATGACTGAGATCCTGACCTCGTCTTTATGTGATGTGAAAATTTTAATTATAATGGGCTATTGTACAACAAAAACCAAAGCTACAATCCAGCTTTTATATAGCTGTGTATATTCTAACCACAGACTTAGTTCTGAAGGTTTTGATATGAAAATGAAACATTTTATGAACATTGCATTTGAATTTATTCAAAGCCAAATAAATCTTAACAGGCTAAAAATCCATTTGTATTCATGTGTCATACATCATGATGCAAAGGTATTGTAGCTCTATTTTCCATTGGTCCACACATGGATCCAAGCAGCATATATACTGTACAATGCACAAGGCAAGGGATGCCATCATATGTGATGAAGAAAAAGTACTTTCAAGTCTCTCTATTTTGGTGAATTAAAAACACTCTCATTAGTCTCTGTTGCCTTAAAATGAATGTATTTATTTACAATATTACAATGTACCAGGTACCAGGAAACAGATCCCACAGAACAGTGGTGGTATGGAGTTTGCTTGAAGAAACAATCTTTCCAACTTCAGTTATACCCAAGAAACAAGGTCACAGATGGACGATCTTCTTAGTTATCTAATCTAAACAACACACAATGCCTTTCTCCTTTCTCTTATAACCTTTCTGATTAGCAGGTCAGGACATCTTCACTTGCTGACAAAGTAAGGGAGAAGACATGGCCAATTAACCACAACACTGCAGAAAAGTCATCTTTTCTACTACAATATGTGTTAAGAAACAAGAACAGGGGGAGACTGGGGAATCAGCACAACCAGTAACAACAGCATGTAGAAGAAATAAGGTACACAGACAGAGGTGCAAGGAGGATGAGTCGTTGATAGCTAAACTGACCTCCTCATGAAACTGTCAAACATGTCCGCAGATTTCTTAGATCAGCTGTTGTCAACGGATGCTGCGCAGAGTGCTTACTGTAATACACATGTACTGTAGTGGCAATATCAATGCAAGCTGCATGAGGGCAAGATATATTTAAATCAAAGCAATGACTTTGTAAACAAAGGCAGTAATATGGTAAGACTGCCTCAGGAAGGGTTGCCATTATCACAATTAGAGACTGTTAAACCTTATTTTCAGGAGTTTTGTATGATAATGGCTGGGTATATTTGGGTTTCTGATTTCATCCAAGCATGTTATCACACGTAATCCAGCTAGTGATGTGCTGTTTTATTATTACTTTCAGCATTTCTACCTTGTAAGGGAGCATTAGCCAGTTGATTACAGGTATCCTTTTTTTATTATCCAATCACTAAAATCCTTTCATGTAGCGGTTTTCCCCCCATCGTGGATTTAAGAGTCTCCAAGGAAATGACTTGAGGCACTGAAGAAATGCACTATATTTTCTCCCCACACCTCCATTCCTTTAAACTCCACTCTCTCCATGAACTCCTCTCCCATTCCATCCATTTCTTACCTCCCAGCCCTTATTCTATGCGTGTGTGTGTGTGTGTGTGTGTGTGTGTGTGTGTGTGTGTGTGTGTGTGTGTGTGTGTGTGTGTGTGTGTGTGTGTGTGTGTGTGTGTGTGTGTGTGTGTGTGTGTGTGTGTGTGTGTGTGTGTGTGTGTGTGTGTGTGTGTGTGTGTGTGTGTGTCTGTGTGTCTGTGTGTCTGTGTGTCTGTGTGTCTGTGTGTCTGTGTGCGAGTGTGAGACCGACAAAGCATATTCATGTGCAGCTGGAAGAAGCCATTGCTGAGAAACCTATGGAGGCACCCTTCAGACTGAAGCTACAGGAAAGGCATTGTGCGTGCACATGTGTGTGAATGAATAAGAGGGAGCCTGTATATGACTGCATCTGTTTCAGTTCAAGTGTTTGTGTCTCTGTGGATCAGTACAGGAGGATTAATGTATGGATGCACTTGCGCACTTGTGTGAAAAAGTCTCAATATACATTTCTATGTGTGGGGGAGAAAGAGGGTCTTATTTTTGTTAATTAAGGTGCAAGGATACTTTCTGAGACACATGAGCATGACCCAAAAATGTCTCCCAATTTCATGACCAGATGCTACTGCATGGGAAGTGCACCTATGGCACAGTTACATAAGGAAATAAGTAGGAACAGACAACACTATGTGTGCTGGCATGAGTCACATCCAGTGACATCAGGTCATCTTAGTCCTTTTAAAAGCATTGCACTCCCTTGTATGGCTTACAAACAGTTTTATAATAGAGAAGAGAGCTAGGCTGCCTTCTCCCATAAGAAGCAGATGTTCCTCCCTTCAAGGAGCAGTTGCACAGGTGTGAATATAACCCCTTACATGCACACATAACACAGTCCAATGGGTGCAAGTATAATTTTTGAGAAGATTACCCAACCCCATTTCTTTGGACATTCCCCTCTAGTGTATGTCACTGCTCATTTCTGTGGTGGTGAGCCAATTACCTAATTCTTGCTAGTGGATTTTACCACTACACCGGTGCATGGTCAGTGTGCCAGAGACCTCATTACGTTTTGTGTGTGTTCATGAAGGAGAACCTGCATGTCAGTGTGTGTATCTCCTGTCAATAACAGGCAGTGACGTAAAATATGGATCTCACTTACATGCCAGGAGGGAGGCTGCAGACCATCCCCCCTTCCATATAGAAACACACCACTCACACACACTCATACATTATGAGGCTTTGATGATGTTATTTTTTCTCTGTGCGCCCACCTGTGACACAAAGTAATATGTCCAACAAGTCAACAGCCCAAGAAAGTATCATGGCTTTGACTTTCAACCACAGTGTGCTGCACACACACGCAGATACTGTACACACACGTGCACAGAAGCACAAACAGTACTCTTTCTTCTAAATCTGACTCTCCCTCATACACACTCAAACACACACACACACACACACACACATTTACATGGTGGGGCCTGACAGAGAGCTATTGACTGCCTCTACCTGGCCTGACAGACCATTCGCAATTTCTCTCTGCGTGAAACCTAATGTACTGGAAGAGGGGAGTGTGTTTGTGTTTGTGAGTGAGTGAAAGGGGCAAATTGAGAGAGAGGAAGGAAAGCAACTTCATGAGTGTGTGTGTATGTCAGGGATATATATTTGTGAATTTGTCCTAGGTGATTTTGGCTGCCTTTTTGCTGCCTTTGTGTGTCTCAAACTACCGCTGTAGTTGCTTTCCTGGATTTCTTTTGAAACTGCTAGGAGTTGAAAGTTAGCTTGGACTGAGCAGTACTGCAGCACTGGTCATTCCGACTACTTTCCTCATGGCTACTCCAAGTCATTGGGTCCACCGATCATCCAGCTAGACAGGTGGAAATATGCATTTGGACTCGCATTACATTCAAGGTCATGTGCTGCTGAAAATGCCATCATAAAACTGTTAAAATGTTTATTCAGGAATGAATGGTTTGCACAATGATCATCTTAAACCCACATTATACAACCAACATTTAACATTCTACCATGAGATTGAGGTAACAGACATCCATGAATGTACTACAGGAGTTCATAACAAAACTCGAGGGCTTTAGTGTACTCTACTTACCTACTGTTATTATACTGTACTAAAATATATTTTATAAAATCTGTCTGCTCAAAAAATCTTTCTAAAATTATCGTCATGTTCATTCCTGAGATGGATGCCTGTTTCAAATGGAATTGCACTTGTGTGGGAGCTCAAGAAATGACAATATGTGAAGCAAAGCAAGCAAGATGAATTTATTTGTATAACAACATCAAACAAGGCAATTCAAAGTGCTTTACGTAAGACATAAAAGCATTTAGACAAGATATAAAAGAAACGCAAAGCAATATAAAAAGCCATAAGACACACAATTGTTAATTAAATGTTTTTATTAAAATAAGGTAAAATAGAATAACACAGATTAAACAGTAGAATAAAAATCACATTGCAGCCACACTGCAGTGCAAGATATGAATAAATAGTCCCAAACTGAACTTAATAAAATTCAGTGGCAACAGAAAAGACCTAATTTAAAAGAACTGACAGTTCAGACTTTGTATGCACCACATATCTGGAGTTTGTTCCAGATATGTGTTGCATTAAAACTGAATGCAGCTTTTCCATGTTTAGTTTAGACTCTGGGGGCCGAAAAGCAGACCTGTTCCAGATGATCAGAAATATATTTTGGCCCTGTACCATCAGTGCTTTATAAACCAACAGTAGAAACACAGGAAGCCAGTGTAAATAATCTAAGAAGTTGAGTGATCTGTCCTGGTCTAAGTGAGAACCAGCGTTCTGAATCAGCTGCAGCTGTCTTATCAACTTTTTAGAGAGACCTGTAAAGACAGCATTACAGTACTTGAGCCTACTGAAGATAAACACATGTATAAGTGTAATGTTTTCAGTTTTATCTTTGTTTAACTGCAGAAAATGTTGGCACGTCCAATTATTGATTTGTGCGATGCACTCAGTGCTCGTGTAGGACCATAGTCACCTGGTGATATTGTTATATAAATCTGTGTGTCCTCTGCATAATTAAGGCAGAATAATTGTGCGGAGCCTGATCTGATGGGACTTGAGGAATCAGGGTTTAACCTATTTCATACATCCGTTTCTTGTTTTCCTCTTTTCTAAATCAATTATGCATCTGCATCTGGTCAAGGCCTGGTTGCTTGTTATGGTAGATAGTCTGCAGTGCAGTCTCAAGATTGCGAGTGAACTCAGCAATGTTTCAAATGCCCCTGTGGTTCAAGTCTGACTGACCTGGCTTAGTTCTTGACCCACAAATAGCTTCCCTCAACCTCCAGCTATGCCCATGTTTCCTCTGTTGTGAGCAAGTCTCTTTTAGACAATGCTCTGAGTGAAACCATGTGGAAAAATACAAGACTTCAGATTTTTCAGCTGAGAGTAGTTGAACTGAGTTAAGGAGATCATATGCTAGAAATAATTTATTTAACATTTAATTAACAAATGTTGTTAGAATAGCTGAGAACTACTTCAACTACTTCATGGACTTAGATAAACGTATGTTCATTGACGCATATTCTCTAATTAATTTAAAATGTACTAATGTTCACCACTTTCTCTTTTTCTTCCCTCCTCCCTCTTTATTCTTTCCAACCCATTTTCCCTCTCTCCTCCTTTCTCACATCTCTTCTCCTGCTCTGTCTCTCCTATTTCTCTCTCGCTGGGCCTTCATTCTTTCTCTCTCCACAGAGAAGTGTGATGAGGCTCTAGCCTCTCCTCTGCCCCACACAGCCTTCACCAGCTCGTCTGTCTTCTCCAATGGATATGCACCGGGATATGCCAAGCTCAACAGGAGAGGAGGTAGACACATACATGCACTCACTCATACATTATTGCTGTACATAGAGGGATCAGAATTTAGGTACATGTACATACACTGAGAGGTAAATGTCCAAGCCATCATACAGTGACACACTTCATAGTGCTGTATAGCTGCTTCACCTCTATTTCTTTTTCTCTATTTCCGTTCACTTCTTCTCTATATTTCTTCCTTCCCTCTTTCTCTCCCTCCCTCAGCTCCAGTCATTATCTCAGTGACTCAGACTGGAGCTCATTTCCACATCAGTCCACAGCAGAGAGAGATAGGGCCAGACAATTACACCCCTCTATGTTTATACAATTAATAATTCATACTTTTCCATCTAATATAGTCACACAACAGCTGAGGTAACAGAGCTCAGAGCTGGCAAATAAAGGCAAGGTAATCTGGTGTGTTTAATCATACCAATAGAATTATTGCTGAGAGAGGACAGGACTGCTCCTCCTTTAATGATGATACCCACCAACAAGAGAGAAAGAAGGAAGAGAAGAAGGAAAGAAATAAAGACCAACCTGTCAATGACAGCAATAATGGTTGAGTGTAAATATACAGCTTGTGCATTCTTTCCCCGCATGCTTTTTTTTTCAATCTCCTCAAGGATTGAGGTCCTCGGGGAACATGTAATGGTTAAAGCGTTGCTGTTGTACAGACAAGCTGCAGTAACACATAGATACAGTGTTAAATGCACTTACACAAGGTCTAAATTAGTCTAGCGTCTTATTTTCCTTCTATGAATGAAATAAAGATTTTACTTATTTCCAAAATAGCTTCATCTGTTTGGACTAGTTTCATGGAATAAGCACTTCTGAATAAGGAAGATCGATCTGCCAATGTGTAGATGGTATCACTCATTCAAGAAAATGTTTCAGTTTGGGCTAAAATGTGAAATTTCTGACCTCGAGGCAGATTTGCTCACTTCTGAGGAAGAATTACAAGATTCAGTACCCAGACTCAATGACTTGTTGAGGTGGCTAACCTCTAAAATCGAAAAATACAATGGTTAAACCCTTTGGCTTGAATATATCCATAGATAGTGTGCTGTTTCTGTACTGTTTAGCAGTGAATAATCTTACTGCCAAAAAAAGAACTACTCAGCTCTCTCCCTCTTTCGCTACCTGTCAGTTTTGAAATGTAATTAGGAGCCCAGCATGTTCTAGTGAGACCTAGTTCTCACACGTCTCCAAATTTCAGAGATCCAAAGCACATTACATGACAGTCAGAACCACCATTGTGATAGACAACAAATTGACAAACTCTATCAGATGTCGACTTAATGTTAAATGTCACAAAATGGATTCATGCTGAGACAAGTATCAAAGTAGCGAGGGGAAATGAGGGAAAGGGATATATATCATCCTCTATGTCGTGGTGTCCTCTGGAGAATGATGCTGTGTTGGGATGATGAGGTCATCACCTCGTTAGCATACAGTATATGACAAGAGTGGAATATAAAATTAGAGGGGAAAAAGAAAGGCAGGGAAGTTCTGTGGGAAGGGACGATGAGGTTTCTTACTAAGAAAAAGTTATTGTAAAGGAAGATGCTGCTCAAAATTCTAATCAGCATTGTTGTTTCCTTGTCGGTCTCTAACTCAGAATACAAAGCACATCAGTACAAAATAGAAACCCAGATATCATGGAGCACGAATGCACACACAAGCACACACTGAATGAGAAAACAAGTGAACAGCCAATGAAGCTTGCATGTGTTTTTGCATGCCTTAGAGTGTTTCTGTGAATGTGGCCCCACATTAACACCCATATACTTTCACAGGAACACAAGAATCTCAAAGCATGCGCACTGACAAAAACAGGATCGTACCTCACACTTGCACATTAATTAATGAAAACAAAAACAACAGCAGCAGCAGCAGCAGCAGCAGCAGCAGCATGGGACTGCTCACACTCATCAACACATGAACATTCACAAAAACACAGGATCACAACCTCATGCCCACACTGTCAGACTATAAGGAGGGGTCCCTCCAAGCAGCTACATTTGGCAGCCACCAAATGTGGCGTCAGTGGCATGAGTGTGTGCTGATAAGCCAATCTACTCCAATCTCCCAGCACTATGGAACAGGGGAGGCATAAAATCAATGGGACACACCACTCATATTAAGCTTGTGTTGTGAATGCTGACAGCTATTAGAGTTTTAGGCTATAGGCGTGTGTGTGTCAGGGTGTGTGCGTCTGTATGTATATCCATTTCTGGGTACACATTCCTGTCTCTGTGTGTGCACCTGAAAGAGAGGGAGAGCTAAAATGATGCCATAATGATTTTCCAGCAGGCAGCTGTCTGCTGTATGCCAGCCAGTCACCAGGCCCCTGGTACCCACCCTGCTTGTTTATGCGACTGCTGCCTAAACAGGAATAAGCTTGTGGACATTGTTTTATTTATGTGTTTATTTGGACGAGGGCGCTCTCTAAATGCTCTGTCTGGCTCCTGAAGCCTAAACACGTTCTTTACCAACAGACTTATCATCATAATGCTAAATGCCTTTTGACATTGTTTGGAAAACACAATCACTTACAAGCTGTTTCTCTATGCAAGATGTTATTTATACAGTTACATCATTGCATCTTATTTAAGACCAACTCAGTTTGATTGTCAGTTGCTGTAGTCCATTATTGCATTAGCTGTATTATGAGCTTTTTTTATTGCCATTATTAGGATAAATCAAGCAGGGCCAGTTTCTGCCTCTGGGTTTTGAAGACAGAATAGACTGATGAAGACTGACACTGTTTGTCATGAGCGAGACAGCGAGGGTGAGACAGAGAGAGAGATGAGATTACATCTAATGAAATGCAGAGAAGGATATTTTCCTCACATCTCTAATTCAGTGGTTTCTCAACCACATTTGGTTTGAAAATAAGTCACAGAAAATGTGTAGGACATTTGTTTGATATAGTGTTAAACAGTTTTGAAATATAATTTGTATATAATTAATTCTGAGCACTGTCATGTTCTAAAGGGGTACGCCAAGATATTTTACTTTTAGTCTCTAATAAGCTCCAAAAAAAAAAAAAATCCTACACTTCCCATGTTGCAACTCAATAGCATCTTTCCCCCAGATTCCTCGAGTGAGGTTTCTTCTCATTTTCTTAGACCTTGCATAGCTCCTCGAGAGCCACTGAGGACATTATTCAACTGCTGTCATGGGCTGAGTAATATTTCCTGTGACTACTAAATAGACTTTGACATGTGGAAATGGTGGAATGCCTCGTTTAAGATCAGAGTGCAAAACTACGCCATATTCAAATTTACATGACTACTCTTTCTCTGCTTGGGCCATGAGAATTTTTGGACATAAAAACAGGGTCATGTGCCGGAAAAGGTTTGAAAAACGCAGCTTTAACTTTTAGGAAAAGAGTGATGAGCTCCAAATAGGTTTTCAATAGCATAGCACATAGCAACCACATGAGCTGTGATCTGCACCGACCTCATACAAGGCTTTTTTCAGTGTTGCCAGCTGAAGGCAGATGCCCTGTGGATACAGGTTAAAATAGAAGAGGCATGGCGAGGGAGAAGGCAAAAGAGAGAGGAGGGGATGTGAAGAAGTGGAGAGAGGAGGCGAGGGAGGAATGGAAGACATGGAGAGTGTGAAATAAGGGCTCTTGGAAGAGTGAGAACAGACTGAAATGGACAAAAGGCTGAAGATTAGTGAGGGGCAGTGATAAGCTGCGAGCCGTGTATGGTTGACAATTTGAGCCAAAATTGTTTAAATACTGAAATTCTGATTTCAAATTTCTTGCACAATCACAAAAAAAGTATCAATCAAATTTCCATGTGGGTGCATCTTATTACCTCTGCCACCATGGAAACTGCACTTGTGCACGTGTTATTTTGACTTAGCCTTCATTCATAGAAAACCTGTCAAAAAGTGAATTGGGAAAACAATGAGCGAACTCAGAGTGTGTGTGTGTGACTGTCCCTGTAGGCATGTGAGCATGCATGTGTGCCCACGTTGCTGTGCAGTGCAGAGGTGGCCAAGCACGAGATTAGGCCGCTAATCACAAACACGTGGCCACTGATCTTTATATTCCATTTTCTTTCCTCCTCTCCTCTCTATCCTTATCCCGCTTGCTCTGTTTCTCTCTCCTCCGCTCCATCTTGTCCCTCTCTGCCCTCCATCACATCCATCTCTCCCCTTTCTCCCTCTCCATCTCATTTTCCCTCACTTTCTATTTTCTACAGTAACATTCTCAATCCCATACTCCATTTTCTCAGCCTGTCCCCCTTCTTTCTTCACAGACCTCATTATCTATTTCTTCTGCTCTCATATTCTCACCCTGATACGTACTTTTCAAAGTTTTCCCAAAGTTTTAAAAAGTTACTCTCTATCCCTCCTTATTCAAACGCCGGATGTCACAGTACTGCAGTACAACTGTGCTCTGACTTGCTGCACAATTAACCAGATTCCCCTTCCCTTTCCATGCATTGCTTTTCACTCTCTGTCATCTGGCAAAGTTGTTTGATGTCTCTAGCTGTTGCAGTCATCCATCGATAATGGCGGTCCGCTCCTAATTAAATTACTCTGTCTCCATCCGCTCCCTTTGCTCCATGACAGAAAGATGAAGCACTGGCAGAGGGCTAACCAGCTGTTTTCTCTCTGCTCCCTTTTTCCGGCAGCCTAGCATCTTAATTAATTAAGATGTTTATACTTTCTGTTAATGTGGTTTTGGTATGAAAGGCGGCAACTTTGATAAACATACTCTCACATGTTCTCTCGGGTGCTGGAACACACAAACAATAAGGCACACGGAGCCATGTTTAAACCCGCATGCGCAGAAACAAATTCTGTTATGTGTACGCGCCCACCCACACACTCTCCCACACTGACAGTAAGACAGAGGGGAGAAGTTCTTTTGTTTGATGCTCTGCTTTGCCAGTGTCACTTTTGTTTGTGTCATGCCTGTCACCAGCTGCTCGTCACCCGTCTAAAATCACACCGTCTCCATTACTATCAGAACTCAGGTCTTAACTTCCTTCTTCTTTCCTTTTAGAAATCTTTATCTCCTTATTTGTACTCTCTCGCACACTTTCGCTTGTTGATCCCTCTTTTGTTCCTGTTTTGCTCTATCTTCCCCACTTGCTCTTTCGGCTTTTCTCCACTGTTCACTCTTTTCCTCTGGTCTGACTCATTTTCTACCATCAATACTGTAAAAACCATTTACCCAGTCAGGCAGTTAAATTAAATCACATATTTTCCATTTCCCTGCTAGGCTGTTAAAGTTAAAATCATCTTTGTCATCATCACACACAGACAGAGTTTCACACTCCAGTTCACATCTTAACTTTCTGTGATTTATACAAACATACTGTACTGTATGTTTTCATGTTCACTCCCAAGGATTGATGGACAACCCCGTGACTTGTCCAATTAGGTGAGCTCTGATCTGATCATCTGTATCTCTAAAAAAAATATCAGAGGAGGGAGTCAACTTGACAGCCTAACAAGAGCTGAGCAGAGCAGGGGAAAGACGGTGGTGAGACTTGCTGAGACAGTGGAACACTGTGCGATTCAAATTCAAAGCAACCAATGGGAGCTTTCATATCTTTGCTTGTGGTGTGGTCTAATGACACGTAGCCGAGGGTTTCTTGAACAGTGTGAACTGAGATGTGATACAAGAAAAATATCCACACAGGTTGCATTAGTTTCAAAAGACAGCCATTTTCCCCTGCCTTTCCTTAGTCAGCACATTGCTGTTGGTACATCTATCCCCCCCCCCACCCCCCCACCCACACACACACACACACACACACACAAACAATAAATGTTGTTTCACCTGGGTGTGTGTGCATGTGCATTTCTGTGCACTTTTATGCTTGTGTGTGAGAATATTTGTGGTCATAATCAGTACTGATATCAGTATGATTCCTGTGTAACACACTGTGCTACCACTGCTACAATGCTGGGTTATCTGTGTCATCACAGATAACTCAAACCTTGCTTTGCAAGTTTGGAGAAACTCCAGCCATGTTTTTCGGCCCCTGTTGTCTCCTTTTATCTCAGAAGGAGCCTCTCTGTGTGAATTCCATTTGGCCAGTACAGATCTGTGAAGGGCACCACACAGGGACATTTTCACCAGGGTAGCTTTCAGGTAGCAGAATAATCTGATTTCTAACATGCTGCTTTTTGAGACAGGAACTGGTCCCAATTTAAATGCATTATAAGGATATAGTGTAGAGTAGCCATACACGATAGAGGTGTTCCCTACAAACAGATTTTAAACCATTGCAGACTGGGCTGATAAATTACTGAGGTATACCATCAATACAAGTGAATTTCCCTAGTGTGAAAAAATCTGATTGGATTTTCTGACTTTTTTTATGTTCATTAAAGGATATTCGATCTGTCTGTCTTGGGGCTATTATTAATTAATCTGTTATTTTGTATCGATTCATTAATTGTTTTAGCCAGTAAAACATCAAAACAAAAAATCCTAGACGCCAAGGTGCCTCTTGCCTCTCACTTTGCTTTTGTTGTCAACCAACAGTCCAGTTTTCGATTTATAATTATATAAAACAGGAGAAAGCACAAAATCCTTACGTTCAGGAAGCTTGCACCAGTGAATATTTGGTGTGTTTGGTTGATTCAAGACCGAAACAATTAATCAGGCATCAAAAATGTTGCGGACTAATTGATTAACCGGCCCATGTTTCAGCACCGTCTGATTCTGTCAAATAAATGACATGTAAATTGTGCTTTTTTATTTTGGACTCCACTTAATGCCCCAATGTAGACTCGAAATGCTAAAAAAAAATACACACACACACAAACTGACACTCTAAATGCCTATTATCCTGAAAGCAACGTGGTATCAGCAGTACTTTCAAGACTTATCAGCTTCAATCGAGACAAAACGAGGTGGCAGTGCTCGTCTAGTTTTGCTTTCAATGCTTTATTCTCTGTGTCTTCCTCTTGAATTGTTCTTTTTCTCCATCCTTAGTCCTGAGCTCTATCTCCTGATCTTTCTCTCTGTGTTACTTGCCTTTCTCCTTTTCTTCATCTCTTCCTCTTTGACCTTCTCTGGTCCCCTGTTCTCTCCCCTATACCCCTCCTGCTCCTAATCTCCTCCCCGAACATCTGTGTGTGTGACAGGTGAGAGAACAGTGACATTCCCCTGGCACTCCTCCTCTCCCCGTTCTCCTCCCATTTTTTTCCTCCTTTTTCATTCACTGGTGCTCCTGTTCGCTCAGTCTTGCTCTCTCATCTTCCATTCCCC